>CM021109.1:478039532-478053196 GCA_007115665.2 Sequoiadendron giganteum
ATATAATAATATAAATATTATATATATTATAATATTAAACATATATTAATATATATATATTTTATAATAAAATAAAACAAAACAAAGTACGATCTCAGTTTAGCGCCGACCTCAAGCCACGGTAGCGGAAAAATAAAGGAATGCCCTTCTACAGTTGGCGAAGTTGTAATGTTCACATGTGACCCCATTAATGAAATGACATCAATAGTCATCGTCCCTCCCATGGTGAGTGGCGGCGACAAGATAGCAATGACGAGGGAGTCGAGGTGAGTGGGGGTAAGGAGTAGGCGCTCCTCAGCACGCCTCCCAGCCAAGTGCTTGTGAGGGAGTCAATTGTTGACCTCCCCAAACCGAAAAAAATTTCAAAATACATTTTTTTATTTTAAACAAAAACCCTAAATCCGAAAAATACTCAATCACATTTTAAAAGCGGAATTTTATAAAGTATAAAAGAAAATCAGCCCTTCAAAACTTTTAATAATATACTCCTTTTTAACAACTTAATAAATACATATATATGTATGTATATACATATATCTCAAAGTATATATATGTATATACATATATATATGTATTTTTTGGTTTAAAAACCAGAACAAATTGAAAAAACCAGCATTATAAAAACTTCAAAAACAATGATTTTCATTTCCCAAAACATTATTTCCTTGGACCATTTTAAATTCAAATGGGTTTTCATGCTAATTGAAGAATATAAATTCAAACCTGATCTTATTGAATTCAACAACAAGATTTAAAATTTCTTTCAAAAGATTTTCAACCATTTACAAATAAATTTCATAATTTCAAAACAAGTATAATAAAAACACAAAAAACCTGATTTTTCCTTGAGTTTGAAGAGGTCCAGCTGAAGCCAAGCTTTCCACCTTGCATCCAAATCCAACCCCACAAATTTCCACAAACCCAATCCAAAAACCCACAAAATTGAAGAAATATTCCTCCTCCAATTTCAATTTTGCCAAAAACTCCAAGATCCAAAAATTGAAGCCAAAATTTCAAAACATAAGGATTTTGCCCTAAATCCTTCAACCACCATAATAACTTCTCAAAAATAGAAAATGGAAAATATTTAATTTTTAAAACATTTTAATTTCCAAATTCTAAAATATCTCTTTTTTTCCAATTTGAATGCAAATTTCAACTTTGACTTTCCAAGCATTTTTCATTTCTTTTCCAATTTTAATTTTCTCAATTGATTTCCATATATTTTCTATTTCCAATTTTCAACAAATTTAAATCCATAACTTTAATAAAGATAAATTGATTTCTTTCAACCAAATAAATTTAATCAATTAATAAATAGATTTAATCAAAGATTAGATTATTTATTAATTAAATTAAATTAACAATATAATTCTAGGACACCATAATTCCCAACTTAATTTCATTAAGCTATTTAAATCACCCAATTCAATTTGCAAATAAATAAAAAAGATGGGAACACGATAACCGAAACAACCCAATTTGACAAGCAACTGACGACAAACAGGACTAGGGTGATGACCCGACACGGAAACCTAGCTACTATCTCCCAATTGAATACCGTTGGGTATTGAACACGCTCTCACCTGTGAAGCTAGGTGGAGTCGATGTTCTGTACCTGTCAACCTGCAGATTAAGTAAACACAACATATAATATATACAGCATAAAATACACACCGTGAAGAGGTAATCACGGGATCGTAGGGCACTCGCAAGCGAGTGATACGATACCGTCCCCTTCACCAATACACTGCAAGTAACTGACAATTCTAACATGCTAGTAGAATTCAAAGCATAATCATCATAAATTCACATATCCATTTTGTTAATCCAAAACATGCCATAAAATAACATCGTATTAAAATACCATCACAACAAAATATTACAATAACGTCACTTTATAGATAGCGACCAAATAAAAGCCGAGTAGCAAAGTCAAAGTACAAACATAAAGTACAACACAACAGAACATAACATTGTTCATCCAAAATGCAAAACGGAGGGGTATTACAAGTAGAAGGACATGCACTCCACACTCTTGGTCCGAATTACCGCTCTCTATATGATAACATATATGTTAGTAACAATGTTGAAATATTTATTTATAATACATGAGTCCAATGAATGTAAGGGACGTTACCTACAATATCTGAGAGTGGAGATCCGAAGAGAAATACAGAGGTGACCATTCCAGTAGTTCCTACGAGCATTTTCTTCTGGCCTGCTTCGATTCCCCACATGGAACTTGCTGCAGTGCTGGAAAACACCACCAACACTTCTCCCACCATGAGACCCATTCTTCTCTCCCATGACATTCATCCCCCATCAACGGACCGCCTCCATACCCAAATGAAATGGAAGGGACTATCAAAGTGAAAGTAAATAATAGGGTGCCTTAAATTCAAGTGGAGCAAATAGGAGATAGATGGTGCAGAAGCCAAACTGGAAGAGAAGGCCAAAAGCATTGGTACCCATTACAAGACTGTTCTCCCATCCATTGCTGATGAGAGGGGAACCATAGAAGGTGTAGACAGGATAGTTGAAGAGGACTATTGCATAGGGCATCCCTGACATCTCTCCCGTTGTCTTCTTCTTCATCACTCTCCTGAAGTTACTCCTGCTCATAAATTAACGTAATATGAAGTTAGCAATATTAAACTAGAACAATAGCACTACCGTCCCTTTAACAATAATGTTCCCCCATCTCCACTTACATTGGTGCTCCATACACAGGCAAAGCAAATGCGCTTCCTGCATCCCACACACACAACCACACCAGTTCGGCCAATATCCAGTACAACTATAGCAACTATAAGTAATCAGTGAGCGTGAACATTAAATTTAGAATTAGATTAAGGCCAAATACATAATAATGGCCTAAAATGCCAGCCCCGCAACGTACAAACTTATTCATTATTGCCTCTCTTACAACAAGAATAGAGTAAAACAATGAATTCCTAGTAAACAAGGATGCGATGGGTGTGATGATGAGTGGTGCATATTTATAACCGTGTATTGAAGATCCGTCTAGTTGAGCTTGCAACTTGAAAGATTCATGCCCACATGGAATCTGGCTTTAATAATTAATAACTGAAAGAACGAACAGATTCCTGCTGATTATACTTACAATTTTGATTATTATATCACCGTATTTACAATTTTTTAATGGCATAAGAGTAGATCTCAACCATCAACTTTCTTAGAATCGACAAGTCTCTTTAAATATTCAAAAATATGTCAAATTGCTTTTGCTCCTTGTTGACTGCGTACATATTAAAGTGTCAAACTTCTTTAGACAGAGGCTTTTCCTCCATACATTTGGGTTTTGAGTTCGTTGAATTTTATTTTGACAATTTGAAGGATTACCATATGCATGAAAGCTAGCACCTCCCTCAAGGAAACTGTAATTTTTTCGTTTTTTATTTCATTTGGGTGCGCCACCGCCTACCATACGTACGTTTCAACGAAAATTCAGCTTTTGCTTTACTCTCTCGCCTTCAAAAAAATCTCAACATGAGCGAAGTTGTCTCCTTACCCTCCTAACAAGATAGGGTCGAGTATCTTAGTGTCGAATGTACTTCCCAAATTCAGTGTGTTGTCTAATCAAACTGACAAGAGGGAATATAGTCATAGTAAACTCTGATTAATCCTTTGAAAAACATTATATTTCCAACTAGTAATAATAACTTTTAGCTTATAAGAATTACATTATAGTGACTCTTTGTAATATAGAATTGCAAAGGTCTTTCAAACTATCTTACTTAAGATCTTTATGAGATTACATTTTTAATATTATAATATAATTTTTATTTTTTAATAAAAATTTAAATATTATTTTTTAAAATTATTATTTATTTAAGGGGTTAACATTTTTGATCTAGAATTATGAATTGGTGAGGTCGCAAATGGGGGACCTCATCCTCATTATAACCAGAGATGGGGTTTGAACTTTGGTGGCAAGAACAACAATGATACCCTTAAACCATCATACCATTCAAATATCAACTTTTATTTTATTTTATTTTATTTTTAAATTATAATTGTTGTCTTGAAAGAATTTATTTTGTTGTTAATAAAAAAAGGGTTATATTGGGGCTACCATACATTGGAAATGCCAACATTATTATCAAGAACATAAATACAAAGTACAAAAAATTGATTTCAAAGATGTAATTTATAGTATTCAAAATTATACTTATTTTATAAAAAATGATGTAATTTTTACCATACATGTATAGTTTAGCTCTCAATACTCAAAATGGGAACAATTAAAGTTCTATTATATAGATTCAATTTCAAATTTAAACAAAAAAAAACTTGAAACTATCTCCTTATATATTATGTGCTTTTATTACATCCTACATCTATGAAGTCAAGGAAAACATCTAAACATTTGAAGTAATAAATTAGAATCCAAAATGATAAGTAAAATCTTGTGTAACTTTCCCACCAATTATTTCAAGGTAGTGAGGATATACCCTAGAAATATTTAACTTGAATAAATATTGCCAGTCATTAGATTACCAAATACATTGGTAAGTTGCTTTATCTTGTAAAGATGAAATGTTTTTCTTCAAATGGAGTATCTTACTCGTTGTCCTTCAACCCCCTTCCTTTTGTGATACATTCAACCTTACCATAGGCTCAATATACTTTTATTTTGTTGATGCCTTGAAGCCATCTTGATGACATGTTATGAAACACATCAAATTGTTCCCTCTTAACAAGTAATTGCTTCACATAGTTTATATCACTATGTCTTGTCATGCTTACATGACCTAAATATCAATCATAATTTTTCTATCCAATAAGCATGTTAGTATGTTAATTATATGTTAGTCTAACATTAGTAAATCAGTTATATAAGAAATAAGGATCTCAATAATTCCTTATTTCTTAGTGTTTCTAATAAAAAAATAAAAATAAAAATCTAATTTAGATCTTATATAGCATGTTGGTTCTTTTTCTTGCAACCCTCAGTTATAAGAGAAACTAAAACACCTACACTAGGGGAAATAATGTTAAGAAAAATATTCTCCCTATAATTAAATAGAGAACAAGAGAAGGCCAATGAATAAGGCTACACCCAACCTTCTGCACTTTGAGCTCCATGGGACTCAGGAGGGTAATCCTTTATGGGTATGAGAGAATGATAAATCCTTTTACAAGTGATGCTATAGGAATAAGACTTAATCTAAATAGTGTAGGATTTTATGGTGAACTCATCAACACCCTAGGATCACATGTAAGACAAAATAGCTTTCACAAGAGAGAAATGGCAGATATATCATGCTATGATTATGGATGCAAGATTTCCATATTGAATTAGATTGTATATATGATACCTTTCTTATAACTTGGAAAGTTGTGAGATAGGATTAGACAAGTTCTTGACATGTGTCTTAATCATATATAATGAGACAACTACCTCAACAAATATTAAATGACTTAGGACACAACCACTAAATGCAAAAAGATAAGATAAGATCTACTGAAAAATAACACTATCTAGAAAGATTCCCTCCTAGGAACTAAGTGGAATTAACATGTAAATATGACCTAGATAGGTAAAAAATGTATTTACACCAACACCCCCTTAAGTCAAATTTAGAGAGTATTATTATGCAAATGACACAAATATGAGTTCTGATTATGAGGCCATGTAAGGTACCCATATACATATCCAAATGCAATCTCTCACAACTGGAGAAAATGAGAAAATCAAGTGGAATAAAGCTCTTATCCAAGAAAGAGATAAAAAAAAGTACTCTTGATGATGCCTAAGAGGGATAAAACCCAATATGAGGAAAAAGACCCTCCCATAAGAGAGAAGAAGAGAGACCATGCATCCCTCCCTCAATATAGTGTCTCCTTCAAAGATGTTAGATGTCAGACAATGAATGTTGAAGATGATTCATGAATGTCGAACAACGTTCCTCCCCTTGGGAGGAAACAAGACCAAGATGGTATATAATATGTCTTCACATTCCTGAAAGGAATATGCAGGAAGAAGGATGATGTGTGATGTCTTTGAAATATGTGTAAGTATCTCCATGTTAATGCCAAAAGGTGTCGTACTCCAAATAGGCATTCTAGGCCACACTACCAAAGAACACAATCAAGAATCTACTAGAAATGATTGTAGAACATAATCCAAAGACAAAGATACCCCCTCTAAAGACAAAGATGCATCCTCCAAATATTATCCAAAATAATCCACACTCATGTAAAGCTACAAAGGATGATCATGTAGAGAATGAGAAAGAGGGTCAAAGTGTTCCCTCACAAAAACTGAAGGAGGATCATCTTTATCAAAGAGTAGAATAATGTAATGAATGATATCTCCCAAATATAAAGGTGGGACTCACAAAACAAACCAAAAATGTTTGTCAAGTAATCATCCTAAGCATCCATCTCTAAAATATGATAGATATATTTATGCACTAAATCACAAGGATCCAAATGGTGGAATCATAAGCATCCTCAGGTACAATAATAGATGATGGATATGAGATCTCAATTCATTTCATTACACTAAATTTATCATCCCTCATTGTGTCCTCAACATATGATGGAGTAAGAACACTAGATGATTTTTCTACTATTGGATTACAATAGTCCTCAGCCTCAAGATGTTGACTCATAGATGAAGAAGTTGAACCATCTAAATCTAATTAAGAGCCATAGTAACAAAATTCTCAATATAATTCTCAGTAGGCGGAGAAGAAGAAGGTTACTTATAATCAAAACAACCAAACCTTTCCTAACGAGAAATTTCGATAGTTTTTTATGATCAGTTGGTCAAAACTCAAAAAGTGGAATAAGACAATATACTATAGGATCCTCTAGAAATTGAGGTTCATTCAAGTCTCCATACATCTCCCAAAGTTTGGTCATAAGGTCACGAGAGATCTCAATACTATCGATGGCCATTTGTGTGTCAATATCACAACTCCAACCAATTATTCCTACAATATTTTTTATTTCTATGTCCCACACAACTCTCTTCCATTTAGATGAAGGTTAGGAACAATTCCATAGAGATATGGAAAAATATTAAGCCACCTACAAAGTACATTAGGATTATATCTTACGAAGACTTAAAGTTCCAAAAATTTAACCTGATTATTGCATGATGCCTTTTGATATCCATATTAAAATCCTCTAATTTAGTCACACAATAGACCAATAAAGAGACATAAGCCAAAAAAAGAAAAAGATTACCCCCACCAAATTACTCAATCATGAAACCCCCAATCAATATAAGAGGTTTTCACTTTATATTTAGTGTGATTAGAAGTTCCACTTACCAAAATATAGTGAAATGGAGTTGACCTTAGTGGATACAAATGCTAAATTTGACCACAAGATCAAAATAATTTTTTATACAAAATGAGATCAATCTGATCACACCATTAGAAAGTACACAAAAAATAATGCACTTTCAACAAAATCACCAAAAAAATTTACCATTGGAGCAAGAATCGGGCCTTGGAAGTTCCCAAAATGAGAAAAAACTTAGTAACACTTGTGAGAATCTACAATTTCAAAAAAGCTATGAACCAAAATAAAAAACCAATTGTACCACTACAAAGAGCACAAAATTCTAAAATAAAAAAATTACTTGGGAAAAGGAGTTTGGATGACCAAGTTATGGTTGTTTTGAAAATTTCCCTTCAAAACCAAAATGCAAATGGTGAGGGAGGAACAAAGAACTTTAAGGGGTGTTGATTTCACATTGATGTGATGTTGATGTTTTTAATTGTAGTAACAAAACAAATACCCTTTTTCTTTACTTGATTTGGGAATAATTGCCATTGAATTAACCTATTTTTTCCTAGGTTTAATGTTGTAATGTGTTGTAACACATTCACATTGATCTTGGGCCCATTTTTAATAAAGTGAACTTAATTTATACCTTATTTAAGTGTTGTAAAGTGTTGCAACACACTTTCACACTTACTTATAGGGTCCTCTTAATTAATTGTGGTTAATTGGAGTTAATTAGCCCCTTTAATTCAAATTTAAGCCTTATTTATGACACCTCCTAAAGATCTATATTGACACCCATAATTCAAATTACATAACATTTAATTGGGAAAAATCAAGGTCCTAAAAATTGGTGCTAGGACCCATTCGCCCTAGGTGGTGAATGGGTCCTCCCTTTATAGGACCCCCCTTTATTAGCATATCTCATACGGGTTTTAAATGATCTTTTATGCCATGGAAGTAAGGTCTTGGAAAATAGTGCCAGGACCCATTTTTCGTAGGTGGAAAATGGGTCCTCCCTTAATGAGGACCCCCTTTTAAAATTTCATTCTCGCAGGAATTAATAATGTTTGTTTCTAGATCTGGTGTCAGCTTGAATTTTTTGAATTTCGGGGTTAATCTCTTGATTTAGTATAAGGGGTTAATTCACATTGTTTCACCTATAAATTTCATGAGAGCATCCCAATACTTCACAAGAGAATTATAGAGCACTTCAAGAGCATTTTCAAAGGCATTTCAAGGTAGATTATCAAGGTTTATTGCAGCAATCCAAGATCATTTTATCATGTCAAGGGTTTAGTGCATTCATGCATGTTATTTAGCTAAGAAAGTTATTATAGCATTGAGGATCTATTTCAAGCATTATTCACATCTATTCAAGATCAAGATCTACATTCTTCATTGACACTACATGTTAGATTGTAGATATTAATTAAAAGACAACATCCAAGGTATCTACATTTACATATTTCATGTTTCATGCTTCAATTACATCATTTCATCATTTGGTTTAATTACCTACAACAGGTTTGACCTAGGAAAACCCTTGTTCACTAACAAACAATGATTTTTTCTTCCCTTAAGTGTGTATTTTCAGATTTACAGGTTGAATATCAAGTGGAGAAGAAGTTTAGAGCAAAGTTGTCAAAGTTGTCAAGTTGCAAGATTGACCTTCAAAGTGCAAGAAAAAAGAATTGAAGTTACAGAATTAAGTACATGTTTTTGGGAGTTGACAATCAGGAATATGAAAGTGTAGACATCAAGGAAAATAACCTAGATCTCAATTTTAGAAACCCTAATAGGGACCCATTTTCCACTAAATTCGAATGAGTCCTTTGTGACCTAAAAGTGTGCTTCTTGTAGCAAGGTACACACCTCTTTGAGATCTAAAAGCTCCCCCCATAGCTGTTATAACAATTAGGGTCAATTTTTCGTTATTATTTATATATTTTGTCCCTTATAAAATTGTATAAATTATAGTGATTGATTGGATAAATTCTAGTAGTTTATCTTGATCTTGCTAAGCCCTAAATTTTTCCACCTAATCATTAATGGTGAACTCGACATATTGAACATTGCAATTTTTTTATTTTTGAAGTCTTTGCATCTTAGATTAGATCTTTCATTCATTTGCATCTCATTTGCATTGAATTAAGATCTCATTTAGGGTTTCTTGCATTGTATTCAAAATTGCATTTCATTTAGGGTTTAGATTTGCGTTATTTTATATCTTTATAAATCTAAAAAATACAAAAAAAAACCACTCATTATGCATATTATTTAGATCTCATTTATTTTCATTTGAAAATAAAAACAAAATTTAATTTCAACATAGGTCCTCGCATTCATCCTTTCATTGCATTTTCACATTGCTTTTTTAGAAAATATGAAACTGAAACTCATTGCCTCAGACCTAGAACTAAAAGAACTTACGGAAAGCTTGAAAATAATTCAAAAATAGTTTTAAAATACCTAACCAAAACCCATTCACCTTTTCTGGTGAATGAGTCCCTAATTAGGTAAAACCTGCATCTTTTAGTATCTAAAAAGGCATAAAAAAACATCTTGAAATCCACATATACATCCCAAAAATACTTAACCAGGACCCATTCACCCTTACTGGTGAGTAAGTCCCTATTAGCTATTGATCTGCATTTTCTAGAATTTAAAATATCAGTTTTAGGCTTCTATTTTTTGTTGTTACTTTCCTGTTTCAATTCCCTAATTTTTTGTTTTATCAAATTTATTACATTTAGCTTAAATTGCTTCAATTCAGTGCATTGTTAAAATTCAAAATTTCATTTCATTCTTAGTATTTGCATTGTGTAATTATCAAATTACCATGTTTAGATCTGAAATTTTGAAATGTAAAACTATTTATTCATTGATTTAGTCATTCATTGTTGCAATCTGGTCACTTATTTAGTCACTTTTTTCCACTAATATATTGTCACTGATTTAGTCATTGATTGTTGTAATCTGGTCACTTATTTAGTTATTTTTTACTCTCTAATATATTTAACTAGTCACTTATTCAATTGTTAATTTAGTCATTGATTGTTGTAATTTGGTCACTTATTTAGTCATTTTTTTATTCACTGATATATTACATCATTGATTGTTGTTAACTAGTCACTTATTTATTCATTTTTATTCATTGATTTTTGTGCATTGGTAGTGTATTTAGTCATTAATTTTAATCATCATTTTGATCAGTTTGGCAGTATATTTAGTCATTTTTATTCACTGATCGTATATCTAGTCATATTTATTCACTCTTCAATGATTTCTACCAATTGGTCATATATTTAGTCAATTTAATTATTAATTGATGTCAATTAGAAGTATATTTAGTCATTTTAATTGACTGATATTTGAGGATTTAAGCATAAAACACAGAAATACACGTCAATCATCAATTGCACACAATAAGATAGCCATTGAGAAGGAAAAGTTGATGAAATTTATTAATAAAAGAAAGGTTCTCTAGTTACAACTTACAAATAAAGTATTACAATTATTATTTTTAGTGACAAGATTGAAAGTCTGAGTTCAATATTATAGAGA
Organism: Sequoiadendron giganteum; assembly: GCA_007115665.2. Taxonomy (NCBI): domain Eukaryota; kingdom Viridiplantae; phylum Streptophyta; class Pinopsida; order Cupressales; family Cupressaceae; genus Sequoiadendron; species Sequoiadendron giganteum. The sequence continues at coordinate 478,050,369 of CM021109.1, forward strand.
AATGACTGCAAGAAAGAAACTTCTCCAAAAGACTTTTGCAATGATGGAAACACATGCGTGGAGCCCTTCAATGCGAGTACATGCCCCTTTCATCTCTTAAAACTTCTACAACATGGGAAATCTTCCTAGAGCAAGTTGTAACATATAGAATCCAAGGAGAGTGTTGATTGTGTCCCATATATGAATCTCTCTTGACCTTCAACATAGTCAACAATAACTCTACTAGAATATTTCCTCCTTTATAAGTAATGTGCAATCTTATATGAATAATAGGGTGCTTCCATTTCGGCCATGAATGAATTTGTGCCTCAATACAAGCAAAAAATTAATATTAGTCTCAATTTAGAAAGAATAAAAGTGCATTATATATTGCAAGTTTATAACAAAAATTCCAAACACAGTAGAAAGATAAATCAATTAAAAAATTGTAGCCTTTTCAACAAATTCCTTAAATAAAGTGTTCAACCTAGTCCTAAAATATGCATATTGAACCCTTGATTTCAAAACCTTGTTCAAAATTTAAGAAAGGTGATACGCTCAGTTTATAGAATGAAGTTGACATATTATAGAAGTAAGGCTATCAACACTAACCAAAATGGAACAACATTATCAATAAAATTTTCTTGGAAACCAAGCCCAAGAATTCCACCATACTTGGACAACAAAAATGTCAACCCTGGTTCATGTGTTGTCTTAATAAAGATCTACACCATTAAAGAATCCATTTATACATAAATTCCAAATTAAGTTGATGAGAAAAGATCTTTGATATCCAACTGGTAAGTCTTAACATCCAAAAATTACTAACCTGATGTTTCACAAAAAGTTTCCCAACTATGACATTAGCTTCCCCATTCACTTCACAAGCACTACCCAATTCAAAATTTGAAGGTACAAACACATAAGGTACTTTTTGCAACGATAATTTTAAAACTAATGATTAATAAAAAAACTTAAGGAATCCATTAAACTTCCAAGAAAAAAACTACTTGAACAAATACATATAAGCATCACCAAATGGTTCAAAACTCATCGTAAGTATAAGTCCAAAAATTTGATGTTCCTATGCAAGTTAATTATGTTTATTCTCTTACAGTTCATCAAAACTAGAAAAAAGGGTAGCAAGTCAGGGGATTTGACCGTGGGAAAAATTTCAGTTAAAAGGGTTTTGTACTATGTCAAACATCATTTCATTAGTTTCAATCCCACTGTTTTACCCATGTAATTACTATTGTAATGCCCCGCCAAGTAACCCTAAAGGAAGTTGTAATTAACGACTTAAGCAAACCAATTTTTTTTTTAAAGTACAATTAACATACACTTTCACTTACTAATTACAACAACCTCTAAGGCTACAAGGTTAGGATTATTTAAACCCACACATACATCTTACATATAACCATAACATTAAATTAATTTATGAAATAAGCACCATACAACATAAGGATACAACATAACATAACAAGATAAACATCCAAGATACAATTTCATTAACTTAATCAAATAGTTACAACTCTCATTCCCAGATTGAGGCAATAGTACATAAGTGTTACAATTACAGAATTCCACCTCATAAACATAAGAGGGATAAAATAACATATACAAATTAAAATATTACAATGCATGAATTAAACACAAGAACCAAGAGTTGTCCATCTGGATGTCTCACAACCAAGTATTGAAGATAAGTGAGGACCCAACGGTGTATGGTACATGTTCCACCCAACCAAGTGGTATCCAAAGGCCCACCCCCCATGCTAGGAGATAGTAACAACGTAACATGGACAAATATCCACAACCTCTAACCATAGGCAACCTCATAATGACTCATACTGACACAACCAAACACAAATACAACACAAGTACAACTCTCACATCATTGACATAGGTCACATTGCTTCCAGACACAAAATAGATCAAGTATGTTTAGAGAACCGTACAAATAAAATAAATACCCATTTTTGTCCTAGATAGAATTTCATCACACAACTCATAATAAGTTACCCTCAGCGGATCTTCATAGGCTTTGGTGTTCTTGGTGGCCTCTATCGACCATCGACCTTCATACTTACTAATGTGGAATCAAATACCTCTCGTACTGACAAGATAGATGGCCTTACTATTTCAGGCCTTCCCACTCACTCCAAGCCTTAACTAGCACTTGTGACTATGAGTGAGGCTAGAACTTATATTTTTAGTGTGAGGTATTCCCCAAAATTTTAGTACAATTTTAGTTATCACTTGATTAAACTACTTCCAATAGTTACCCAAATCTTACCTCTTATGGGCTCCGGAACCTATTGGAAGCCACACTTCTATTTGAAAAAACACAAACAAAACTATCCACCAAGGGAATCACAAGTGCATACAATCTAGGCATCAAAACCACTCCATCTCTAGGAGAAAAAATAAAAAAAACTCATTCCAACAAATGGAGGCAACCAAAAAACATAGTCCACTCCTTCCAAAGGAGGTACAAAACATCCCCACTCGTGGAAACTGGGTAAATACTAAAAATACACCATGCACTACCCAAGGGAAAAACTACTGGTTGACATAAAGAAACGACAACCCTCATCCTCTAAAATCCTCTGGAAGACTTACAATATTGGACTAACACTTAATCCCATATACCAAAACACAACTTGACGACATAGCTACAAAAAGCATTCAAGTCATAATTCAAATCTAATATTTGGATTTCTTGAATCCATCCTCAATCAATAGGTAACATTGACAAAGTCAAAGACATAATAACTGAGTTAACTCAAATTATCATAAACCATATTTCCTCTTCCATTATTGGAAATCTAAGACAATTAAATTCA
>CM021109.1:478053296-478087408 GCA_007115665.2 Sequoiadendron giganteum
ATTACAACCCTCATCCTCTAAAATCCTCTCGAAGACTTACAATTTTGGACTAATGCTTAATCCCATATACCACAATGCAACTAGATGACATAGCGACAAAAAAACATTCAAGTCATAATTCAAATCTAATATTTGGATTTCTTAAATCCATCCTCAATCAATAGGTACATTGACAAAGTCAAAGACACAATAATTGGGTTAACTCAAATTATCATATAACCGTTTTCCATTTCCATAATAGGAAATCTTAAACAATTTAAACTCACATCCCTTTGCGAAATACGAGGAAAATAAATCTAAAAAGCAATCACGAGGATATTACTATTTTTAGATATTCTAAATCCATATCTCTTTCATATTCCATTAACAATATAATAAAACTATTGCCCTTTCAAAATAGTTGAAATAATTAAATAAGTGCCTTTGATTTACAAATAAAAGATAGAAGTTAATTCAAATAATTTAAATCAAATTCATTGTTTACTTTTAAAACCAACATAAGTCCTCTACAAGTAAATATTTTCAATCTCCCAACCAAATCCTATATTTCTTCTAGTTATCCAACTACACACAATGTCCATTTCATCTAATAGTTTACCCTTTCAAACTTTTATTGCATGCATCCAATTACTCGAACCATTAAATATACATTCTAATGTATATATTGCATGTAATTTTTTTCTTCAATTATTCTTTCTTATATCTTTCATTGCATGAAAACAATTATTTATTAAGACACATTAAATTTACAACTTTATCTATAAATTTAATTGTACATGTAATCCATAACAACATTAATTAACTATTTATATAATCTATTTTACCAAATTAATCATGTTGAAATTAATATGCAATGTCAATATACTACATATATACAGTAGCCTATATATACATGATATATATATATATATATTACACCGTAGACACATCATAATAAAATCCGAATTTCAAACTATTATTAAATTTCCATTAAAATGGAAATCACATTTAATCACAAAAGAGGCAGGCGAAATTTAAGTTTACACCATAACCATCAAACCCCGAAAGCCCAAAGTGTTTGGGGAGGGATGAAAACATTGCTCACTATTTCCAAATGCATCAAATAATTTAAGTGTGGGGAGGGGTGACTGTCACAACCGACCCTATCCACATGTATTGTGGAGAGGGGCAGCTGTAACTGCCGATCCTCTCCCAACAAGCCACGACAACAAGGGATAGGGGAGTGGCTGTGGAGGTCGGGGGCGACTATGGAGGCAACACCTCTCCAAGCCTCCTCCCATAATATATAAACCCTCAGTAAAAAGAAATGAGCGGCGATAATATTAAACTTCAAAATTTTTTATGATTCACCATAGAAAAAGAACGCCGTACGAACGACGACATAGGGATTTAAAATAAATTTACACAACAATAATAAATATATATATCATATGTGTATACATATGTATATATATATTTAACAAAATATATATATACATATGTAAGTATATAATATATATATATTTAACTAGAATTTCAACTACAAGACAAATTGAAGAAATTTTCTCAAACATTCACCTTACAGGTGAAATATGGAAATTTTTCCAGAAAAATCCAAAATACACAGAGGTTATAAAATCTAATTCTTTTAATCCATTTTCTTGAATTCTTAAACAATAAAAGAACAATAAAACTAAAAGGATCTAAATTAAAACCAAAAGTTTTTAAATCCTCTAAGTTTCTCCACCGTAATTTCTACAGAGGTTTTTCAAAATAAATTTGTTTTCTCGAGATATTAAATTTTCTAAAACAATCTAAAAGTGTTGCTCAACCTCTAGGTTTGATTCAAATAGCAAAACAATCCATTTCCTCAAATAAATTAAATTCTACGGAGGTTTTCATAATTTCCCTGAAGAAATTTCACGGGAATAACAAAAGCTTTAAATTTATTTATTTCATTTCTTCTAATAAACAAATCTTTTTCTAAAACAGATTTAACAACCAATTCTTTAATCACTACCAATTTAATTTAAACAATTCAAGAACAATAAACCACAAAATAAAACCTGGTGTTGAAGCTAGAGGAAAAGAAGATTTTTGATGCAGAGCCTCCTACAAAGATCTCACAATTTCTCTTCAACTGTGTAGTAAATCCAAGCAAGCAAACAATCCAGAAGCACAACCAACATCAACAAAATTTTCCTATTTCAATTCCACAGCCAAAAATTTCTTCCAACCATTCTCTGTGCAATTTTTCCAAAAATATCCTCTCAAACCTGAAGAAGCTTTTCCTTCTCCAAAATTCTCTCCGTGAAATGAATTTTCAACAACTCTTCTCATTAATTAAACATACACTTGCTGGCATAAATCAAAATATCCTCAACCACCAAATCTAATTTGCATGCAATAAAATAATTTAAAATATTAAAATATTAAATTAACTCCAACATTTTGAAACTAATTCCTCAAATAAACATTTAATTACAAATTCTATTTTAATTCCCACAAATTGAAATTAAATTCCAAAATTAATTTTAATTCTTTTCTTTCTTTTAATTTCCTTTCATCCCATTTAATTAATTAATTTGATTATTTAATAACTAAATTTATCCCCATGGATTAAATTTAATTAATTAAATTAATTAAATCTAATTAATTAATTTAAATAATAAATTCTATCAACAAAGCATAATTTTAATTAAATAAACATCAACATAATTTAATGCAATAATTCTAAATAATTAATTTCAAATCACGAATCCTTTCAGAATTAAATAACATTAAAGCAAGGAAATAAATGACTCAACACACACGATTGAGGACACACTATGGCTAGGGTGTAGACTTGACACAAGTTACCTAGCTACTATCTCTCGTTCAACTTCACCATTGGATCGACACACTCAAACCTATGAAACCAGGTGAGGTCGATGTCGTGTACCTGCAAACCTTAAAAAATAGTAACCCAAATCATATAATATAAACAACATAAAATACACACCGTGAAGAGGAAATCACGGAATCGTAGGGCACTCACAAAAGAGTGATGCAAACCCATCCCCTTCACCAATACACTCAACAAAACTGACACTTCCATCATAATCCAATAATCTCATAACCAATCACATGTTATATCCTCTAACATCATTACACCAATTAAAGCATGTAAACTTAAGCATCAGATAAACCAAATCACAACACATAATATAGTTCATCGCTCTATAAATAGCAATCAAATACACACACAAGAAAAAGTATCTGAATATCCAGAAACATAAATCAAAACAAAACAAGGACACACTGTCCAGTCCGGAAAGAAAAATGGAGGGGTATTACATTCTCCCCCCCAAGGGTTAGGCTTACTCCTGAAAGCCTGCAACTACCCCTAGTACAAACTCCATACAATCACACATAGCCAAGGGTTCTAAACTAAACCACTCCATACCTCATCATAAAAAAAAAAGCAACCCGTGTCATACACAACTCACCCAAGTACATTGTCAGTCCAACCAAGACAACATGGTGAAGTAACCACCAACCAAGTCTCCAAAACACATAACCATGGATTAACATACATCATACACATATGCACCAATACACATCACCGGGAATCATCAAAAGGCTACACAAGGGTCCATCTGGACACTGAAAAGCATCATACCATCCATGATAGAAGAATCCATGAATAAAGAACATATAACCATCTCAAATATATCAACATCACAATCAGTGGCTTGATGGTGTTAGGTCATACATAATGTGAAACCATCCAAACAAGACCACCATGACCTATCTCTTGTTGTGTAAGGTGATTAGCCTCCAAGAGATAGTCATCACACATAGGTGAGTTGTGGGTCGTAGTTATGTAATGGCCTCACTTACCCCCATTCTCAACGTTTACCACATCTACTTCCCCGTACACTATCACCAAGTCCACCTCATACGTCCTTGGAGAGGAATCACAATACCACACATAACCAACATGGAAACAACAAAGATAATTAGCTCAACCACCAAGTTCACAAAGAATAGAAAATTAAAGTTCAATTTGAACAATAGGGCAATAAATGTGCACCATTTCAACACTGAATCAAATATATAACCACTAAGGTTATAAGAAAATAGGATCACAAGTTGTGGCTAAACCTTCACAATCAAGTATAAAAAAAGTGTCAGCCCTCACAATCAACTGAAAAATCATCAATAACCGAAAGAAAGTTCATAATCTTTAAACTTGCACTGTACATCACTATGTGACTAGATACTAGCCACCAACAAGGAAAGAGGAAACAAAATTTGGCTAGAATGAAAATAGCCTTCATGTGGTGTGGAATGAGCATGCCCTCCACATGATGCAGAGTGTATCCACGACTAATAAAATTTCGTCACTCTACCTATTCATACGCCATGTGGCCATGTGTCTGAGGGTCTGCAGAATAGGCACACGCAGAACACACTCCACCCGCGATACCTCATGGAGAAAACATAGGTAGAAACTTTCTATAGCCAGAGGTATACATGGCTAGGATCTACTCATATTCTACTCGACCAACATGGTCAAGGGAACCATGAGGATCCCTCTACAAGTGTTTGAGGCCCCATAACGTTGATCGCACAAGTAGTCTAACAAAGACAAACTCAAAATGTGCCTTCACGTGTCTAAGCACGTGGCATCGTGTAACACGACATCATCACCATCACTATGTCGGAACATGAATGGGGTGTGGCATCATATCTCTTGCATCATGTCAGAACATATGCAGATAGGGTACATATACATAATGCAATACGATAATATCACTATGGGGCTATCAAGCGTCACCTCTCATACATATGAGGTTAACTCAATAATGCCATATCATTGCCTCTACGGACGTCTAGGCATAACTAACATCCATGCTGCTATACTCAAATCTATGGGGATTAGGCAAACACATATGGATCAAGTATCCTGATCCATCATAAGGGAAAGTAGTGGGTACGTTTCCTCGGGATTGGTTGAGCTAAGATGATCTATGCTGCAATATGGGTACTCTACACACTCTACCCAAGGAACTTGTGGCTGTTACTATCCCTTCATGGATTGAGGATCTAGAGAACCAAAATAAAAAGAGCTACTTTTGGTTACTCCTATATATAGGTTTCAACCACACCTGGGTTGGTCCTCAATCAGGTAATAAACATGCAAACACACATAATGGTATGGTAAAACCCACACCAAAATGCAACTTTTCCCCATGGATAGGTACCAAGTATCTCCATCACATGGACACACAAAACAAGTATGGGTTTCCACAACATTCGAACAAGATACAGTTACTGGTTTCTTACATTTACAAGGGGGTAAAACTACATACATTATCCCACAAGAATATCCCATTCCATATCTCATAGGGTATGTATCAAAATTTTCCAACCCTAACCTTTTATTAGGTTCTTTCATGCTACTCTTTTCCACAGAGTATATCATGCTAAAGTAAAAGCCATGAACACGTGATCACTTAACACACTACTAAAAAATTTGCAAGAACAACACAGTGGGCACAAATGTACCCAGAGGATCCAGTGTATGAACCTGGGGCTCTAATACCATGTGCAATGCCCCGCCAAGTAACCCTAAAGGAATTTTTAATTAACGACTTAAGTGAGCCAATTTTTTTCAAAGTACAATTAACATACACTTTTACTTACTAATTACAACAATCTCTAAGGCTACAAGGTTGAGATTACTTAAACCCACACATACATCTTACATATAACCATAACATTAAACTACTTTATAAAATAAGCATCATACAACTGATGACACACTATGGCTAGGGTGTAGACTTGACACAAGTTACCTAGCTACTATCTCCCATTCAACTTCATCATTGGATCGACACGCTCAAACTTGTGAAACTAGGTGAAGTCGATGTCATGTACCTGCAAACTTGAAAAACATAGTAACCCACATCATATAATATAAATAGTATAAAATACACACCGTGAAGAGGAAATCATGAAATCGCATGGTGCTCACAAGCGAGTGATGTGAACCCATCCCCTTCACCATTACACTCAACAAAATTGAAACTTCCATCATAATCCAATAATCTCATAAGCAATCACATTTTATATCCTCTAACATCATTACACCAATTAAAGAATGTAAACTTAAGCATCAGATAAACCAAATCACAACACATAATATAGTTCGTCGCTCTATAAATAGCGATCAAATACACACACAAGACAAAGTATCTGAATATCCAGAAACATAAATCAAAACAAAACAAGGACACACTGTCCAATCCAGAAAGAAAAATGGAGGGGTATTACAACTTCCCTATACAATAAGAATCAAACTATGTTCATTTTACTGGTTTTGATCCCTTCAATCCACCTTTGCAACATCTACATGATGTAAAGATTTCCAGTGAATGGTTAAAACATATGAAAGGCGAATGAAGGAAAGCCTCTCAAAAATTAAGGAATAATTTAGGTATTGCATGGCATATGGAGTTAACCTGAAAATGTTACAATGCCCATCTGACATCTTAAAAGGTTGCAATAATGTTGAAATTCAAAATGGTACAAGGAGAGAGAAAAAAAAATACCTTATCTTTGGCCAATGAAATCAAAGGATCAAGAATGGTAAGAGGATTTGTATCAGCTGCCTTAACTATAAACTCTGATATTCTAAATTATAACCTCTTGGTTGTTGCAACACCCTAAACTCATTCAGTATTAGCAAAAAACAAACCAGATATTGACCTGTTGCCATATTGGATCTCACAGGATTCTCCTCCACAAACAAAAAATGATATATATTAATTGTTTAGGAACTTCCTTAATATCCCCAAGTAAGTAGAATAAACTAAGTGAGGTTGATGGTTTGAATTAGAGTACCATCTTCTTGGTATGTGCTTCACTTTGATCATGACTTGTATCTTAATGAAAATAGCAAGCTAGTTGCACTGTAAAATAATTATTGTTAGAAAAATAACCACAAAATCTTCTTTAATTAAAATAATCCTTCTACATATTTCAAGACAAGATATATTTTAGTTAATTTCTAAGAGAGTTATTCTCACTATCCAAAAAACCATCAATCTATTTATTGTATATAATTTCCCAGAATTCAAAATTTGAATGTGAAAAAACTAACCATAATTACCAAATATTTGACACCAAAATGTAGTAAAAAATGAATTGTTTGACAACAAATATGCTTTGATAAACTAGATATACCATTGATATATTGATTTAAATAACAAGGAAATATCAAACTAGAGACAACAAGATAACATTCATTAATTCACCTCAACAAATAATTGAAACCAAAATTCAACCACAAATTATAACTTCATTCTATTGATATTCAAAAAGATTTTACAATCTATTTAAAAAAATTGTCTTGACTGGTATGTCAAAAAGTGTCTTCTCAGTTACCCACTTTTAAAATAAATCAAAAAGTCTTAATTATTGTTGTTTACATAGGATTACATAAAACTTTAAAAGAAATGAAACACGAGAAGTGAAGAGAATTTATTAGATGTTGAAGTCCACAACACTCATAAGATACATAAGTTGGTTACTTATAGTAAGGTACTCATGATCATTCAGATTTGGCAAGGTCCTCTCTCCATGATAGTATCTGCAAGGCTTGGTACTTCACTACAAGGCCTATTCTTCTGAGGGAGCTAGATATGTCTGCTCCCATTGGTACAACATGTAATCACGAGGCCATTTGTACTCCTATATTTTGTGTTTGTTGTCCAAGTGACTCTTCCATCTATTGTCTAATAACCCATTAGTATCCATGATCAATTTTGAGTACCCAAAATCTAGTGCAATTATTCCATCCAAGGTTAAATTGAGGTGGTGAATATTTATGTCACCATTCTTTTGTATATTAGTGAGGTACTTGGGAAAAAAATTTATAAAATCATCTGTCGAATCATTGGAGACTTTCAGTTGATCATCATCCCTTAGTATCTTAGGCACAAACCACTACTTTAACATGTGAAATGAATCCATTATTTCCTCGATCTTTTGGTCTTCTACAAAAATGTATTGGCATTCATCTGTGACCATTCAAACCATTTTCTCAGTAGGCTTTAAATCTGTGGGGGCCTCAACACTCCTTTGTAAAAATATGCACAAATTTGTTAAGGTGTGATTTAACGATTGCCATTTCTTGAATAAGGGGTCCAATATAGGTATATGGGCCTTTATTTGATCAACTGCTTGTGACAAGGAGACATAACATTCATACACATTTTCCAAATTTTTCATAATAAGTTTAATTTTATGCTCCAAGATTTGTTCCAATACCTCGAGGGTTTCTCTCTTTTCTCTCTCTTTTGCTTCTTCATTACTCTTTTTCAACTTCTCAATTTGTTGTTTTAGCACATTAACTTGTTCAACAATGATTGCACCTGTATTAGTCTAGATGGTAAGGGGCTGGTATAATATTACATATATGCTTTGGGAAGGACCTACTCCCTTGAACTGCTATTTCAATTTCACATTTTCTATGAATAACCTATTCACTTCATCATTCATATCAGTCTGTGCTTTCTCATATTTTTCCAATCTAAGCTCCATAGCTTTAACCACATCCCTAGTAAACATTGTTGAGAGAATTTTCATCGTAGCTACCTATAATTCTTGTGTGTCTTGAAGTGTCTTTACCACATGGAATTCCCTTTCATTTCTTTTACAACATCAAGGAATCTTGTCTTATTTGTTCTTTTTTGCTTTGTCCAAAAGGATAGGGTTTCAAGTCTTGTATTGTAAACTGTGTCACTCATTCCCTCATTTGAATTGAATTTAGAAACCAACATGGGGCCTTCTTGGCTTCTTACTTGATCCAGTAAGAATATATTTTTTAATTCCATCGCATGAATAATTAGTATATTTCTTTCTAAGACCAATTTTCTTGCTTCTTAGGGGCTAACAGTAATTTCATTAATCCTAAGTTCTTGATCAAGAGTCTAGGAAAAAAATTTATCATTTTGTCACTCCTCAATTCCCATCTTATTAATTTGGAGTCTCTCCTCAAATTATTTCATTTTCATATTAAACCTAAAATTCTTAAACTTGGGAGTTTTAATAAATTCATCATCTTCAATAGATCTAAGGGAAACAATCAACCTTTCATCATCATGCACTTCTTGATCATTATGCCCATGTACATCCACTCTTTCTTCTAGTTTCTGATCATCAGTTGCAAGGTTAGGTGGTGGTTGATGAACTTCATCATCTTTAAAATTTAAAATTACATCGAGTACCTCTTCAGTATCCCCTACTCCACTTATTTCATATGCCACTAAGGGGGCCACTCCATGTGTCTTCTGCCTTTTAGGACTTGGTTTCTGATGAAATACTTCTAATTGTATTGTGGAAATGTCTAGTAGGGGATCTATGATTACAATACCAGTTGGTTTTATGGACAGCTTGGAGGGTTTTGAAGATTGACCCTCAAGTTTCTTTTCGGGTTCAACATATAATCTTTCAATTTTTTCAAGTATTACGTTCATCCTTTTGATAGGATCCTTTTCTTCAACATATAATCCTTGGAATCCAGTGTCCCTTTTCTTCTCCTCCTCCTCAAGCCTCTTTATCATTTCCCACTTCATCTTCCTTTGAAAAAATTCAACAAGTGTAAATAAATTTCTTATTACATCTTCTTTGTAATCCATTACATGGGTAATTCTAGCTTTAGTGAGAAGTGTCTACTTTATACAATTAATATGCCCTTCAAGATCAAAGATCCTTTCTCCTAGTGACTTCAATGAATATAGCATCATAAAATATTTCTACAATTCTTCAAGAGTGTGAAACCCTATGGATAGCTCCTCACATTGAGCTAGGTCAAGGAGGAATGTCCCCTTTTTCTTTCTTTTTATAGCATCTTGCTCCATACATAACATTTTCCACATAAATTCTAAAAATGCAATTCGTTCAGAATTTTTTTTAGGTAAAACATGTGGGGATTAAGGACACCCATAGACCCTTATTATTCTTTGGTCTGCTAAGAAGAACCAACCACCAAAATTGTGAGTGTATCCATGCTCTAGCTTCAATGCTAAAGGTATTAATAATTGCATGATTTTATTAGGAAATCTTGGTGAAATGTGATCAAGAGCAGCCATGACCTTTACTACGAAATCTTCATGAAATATTACATAATCACTATTTTTACATCTAATATCCCATATGTAACACAAGTTTTGTACATGCAACCTATTCCCTTTATTATCAGTCATTCCCAAACACATTCTTTTAGTCCATTTATTTTTGTTCAGGTACAATATTAAATGACACAGTAGAGAGTATTTCCGGAAAGTGATGGGAGCTAAGTTCTCTCTTACCTGCCAAAATCCCTCATGTAGCTCTTTCTCAAGTTCAACAACAAAGTCATACTCAATTTTAACTTCGGGATTTTGTATCCTCATTGCCATCATCATGAGATAGGTTGGCATCCTCTCTTGAGCATCTATTCCAAGCACTTGGCACAAAGCAAAATAAGTTCTTTTGAAATATACTTGGAAGTCTTATATGGAAAATGGCTCATTTTGGGAGGGGGAGATAGGTATCCTCCTATTTTTTACACACTTTTTAATGTGTAAAGGAATTTCATCATTGCTATAGGTTTTTCTAAATCTCCTATAATCATCCTCACTTCTTTCCAAGTCAATCTTAGTGATATATTTCTTGTTTAACATAAATAAATCTCTATACTTGTTGCTTTAGTCAACACCACTAATGGTGAACCATCTGGCATTCTTATAGTCCCGGTATTCGGGTGATAATATTGTGCCAATACTTCAATTTAAAATCAAAATCTACGAAGACATTTGTGCCATATTGTGGTTTTTTTCATAGAACTACCAAAATAGATCCCACCCTAAGATAGGGATAATTGAGCCTCTACATCCATTAGTTGTATATTTAAAAACCTTTTTGGATCCTTTGTCTGCAAAATCAGGTAACACATCTAAAATGGATTGTTGTAGGGACCTATTCTTTGATTTAGAAACTATGGAATCTTCCTTTTTACTCGAAAGTTGACCTATTTTGGGTAGAATGATGAGGAATTTATTCCTACTTGACCTTTTAAGTGTCTACTTGTAGAAGAAAATTCAGTTCTTATACACTTTCTACAAAGGGTTTCTGTGAACTTACCTGGCGAAATAATAGCTGCAAAGTTTTCCTGCTTGAACTCCCTTGTCTCTGGTATGCTGAGATTTGTGAATGATTGCCAAAATGTCATCGAGTCCCAAGTAAATTTTTTTGCTGAGCTCGGTTACCTCACTATTATTGTGAATTCATGCAAAATATTTCAGAATCTGCCCATATAATTTCAAGTTTGAGTACATGATATTGATCTTGGGAAATCAAACGATGTAATCATTTAATGGTTTGAAATCTTGTATCATAGTACCAGTCGGTCATTTCAAGATGACTCTATGTTAGCACTAGCATTACCACAACTTCGTGCACACCCCTTTGGACTCCTGAGGGATGGCAGGTTAATTCTGGTAGTTGAGTGGTTTTTCACTACCATACCACTTTGTCATAACAAGACCGATGTGGGTTAGTGATAGCAGTACCACCACCCTGCACACATCTCTATGGACCCCCGTAGGATAGCAGGTTAATTCTAGTGGTTGAGTGATTTTTCACTGCCATACCACAGTGTCACTATTTACCCCTTGGAGGGCTAGGTTTACTTTAGTTTTTAACATGTTCTCACTACCACCCTATGGTATTCATATTTGGTTGACGTGGTATTGTAGTAAGCATTTGTACATTGACCTATATGTCCTACCATCCCACACATACCTCTATTGACTTCTATGGTAGTGTGGCATTGGATTTTATTATGGATGCAATATTTTAGTTATCATTTTATTGAAAAGATTGAACAATTTTCTAATTTTGTGCCTCAGTTTCAGTTTTCAATGTTAGTTAGACCTAAGAGATCATTTATTTGTTTGTAATTGGGAGGCTTAGTTCACCTAATGTTAATATATCTATATGTATTATTAAATCATAGATTTTCATTATATTTTTGCATCTAAAACACATATAGGACATACAAGAAGTTATATTCTAACTAAACAAAATTAATTTTCAAATTTTCAACCAAAGTAAGAAAACTAAGAATCAAGTGATTGAACCTAACTTTAAATTCACTTCCAATCAGTAGTGAACATCTCAAGTTTTGTATACAATTTACCAAAAAATAAATGATGATTATATTCATAAATATATCAGTAAAACAACAGTGAATAAGCATACCTATACTCAGATATTTATTACATTCAATATTAAATTACACCATGCATATAACAAAATTTTAGGTGACAGGATAACCTCTGAAGGTGACAAAATATCATCATAATCATATACATTTCCCGAAAGATCAGAATCCTAATCATTCATGTTTGCATCTGCTTGATTTTCTTCATCCTCATCTGTGACATGCAATGCATTCTCTCTCCAAATCACTTCATTAGTAATCAAAATATCTTATTCAAACACTTCATCATTGTCTTCATCCAATTCTTTGAATTTTTCTTGTAAATTAACATGTTTCGCATTAGAAATTATATCAACAACTTCCATTCTTTTTCATTTTGAAATAGACTTTGTTTGAATGACATACGACCATCCTGGGCTTCTTACATCATCAATTAGGAATGATTGGTTAATTTGAAGAGGGGAAACATACAACTCATCTATCTCTGATAAAAAAATGTCTTCTATTTGCACATGTACAAATCCATACTCATCAAATTGTACTATAGATGGTCAGATCCACTTAAATTTTAATAATATAGGACTATTTTCACCATAGTCCACTAGAATAATTTTTTGGATGAATGGACAACATAAAATTTCTTCTCAATTTCATGAAGAAATTCAGCACTAACAACAAAATCATAATTTATCTTTCCTTTGTCTTTTTATTCCACTCTTAAATGACTGCCATAGGCCCACATTCCACTGAAATGTGTACCCCATAAATGTGGATATTGTGAAAGATCACTTTCCTCTATTGTTATATCTTGACCTTCTTTTGCATCCTGATTGTATTAATAATCTATTCTTCAAATTTTGGAAAAGAATCTCCTCCAATCAAATTAGAATGATGTCTGTGCCTTTGAGTTCGATGTTGCATCAAAGCTTGATTGTATTCTTCATATTTTCTACATATAATATAAACATATAAATAGTAAGATTGATTATATAAGTGTGTAAATGAAATTGAGTAAATAAATTATTGCATTAATTTTTTTTATCTACACCACTTATCGAATGAATATGTGTTTTGAAGAGTATGTGAATGTATCACACTTATTTATTGATGTGATAGGTTCAAGCGACATCCATTGTCTTCCAATAATTCACCTATAATTGTGTCTTCTTCGTCATCATCCCATACATTTTGATTGACATTTTTAAAGTCCTTCATATATTCTGTGCAAAATCCCATGGCCTCTTGCATTGAATATCCCTCAAACATGTTGCCTTCCAGTTTTTCCCTAGTAGGGTAAGTGCACCAATCTATGACATAATTTAGGTGCCAAATTAAAAAAAGATCAAAAAAACCCCAAAATAAGGCCTTTGGTGCACGCCAAATGAATAAAAATCCATTTGGCATATGCCAAATATCTTTCTAGACATGAAATGCAAAAGTCAGGTTTGGAACCCTCATTTTGTCTTCAACCTACAGCTTCAGAAGGAAGATTTCAAGTCTGCAACTCGCTCTCACCAAATCTCCTCCATTCTTTACATCCTTAGCTTGCCATTCTCCAAGAGGATGCCGCCAACACATCGGAGAGGTCGAATATTGCAAAGAGGTGTGTATTTTTATTCTATTTATTTTGAATTTGATTTGGAATGCAACTTTAAATAGATTTTTATAATAAAACATTGTTCTAATTCTCAGGGAATTAATCTCCACCTCAAAACATTGAGAATTCAAAATCACCCCCTCATCAAGAGCCTCCTATACAAGAAAAACCCAAAACCCCTCCATCAATTCATAGGCATCCTCAAGGAACACAAGAAAATATTCAAAATCAAATTGAAAACAATAAAAGAGAGATTCAACAATTAATTGCAAGATTAACCGAGCATGCCAAAACCCACCCTTATAGGAGAGGGATTGTTGAATCATTGAAGTCAATATTAACTCATGTAGGAGAAATGAGCGAGCAAATGAATTTGTGGTCAACTAAGAGAGACGAGATGAGGCAATTTTATGCTAATGGTTTGTCATATGCAGATGTCAAAAAACTGAAATTTAGCAAAGCCGAGTTGTGTGCCCTATTTAAAGACCCAAAAACCAAATAACCTTTGTCCCATGCATGCAGGAAGTTCCCCATCCATTGGTTCCACCAGGATTTAATTAGAAACAAATTTTTGGAGCGATGGTGGATGGTATTTGACCAACCTCCATGCAATAACCATGAGGTGCCACAATACTTTTTGAGGAAACTCTATTGTGAGTTTGTCCTCAATAAAATGCCAAACTATTTTGATATCTTAGACTTTTAGGGTAGAGGTGGTGGCTCCACACACGATAGACTTGTTGCACAATGTAATCCACAGTTGGCACTGAGAGGCTTGGGCAGACCCATGGTGGAGCATGTCATTTTTCCTTCCATTTTTAAGGATAGTGTAGAGGTGGACATGATGAAGTTGATTGGCTCACTCACCTAGACCATTGTATAGTGTGCAAGTCCTCTAGTAGAGCCTGGTGTGGAGGAGATGTGTAGGCCCCGAGCTCCACCCCACCATTGTGGAACTTGTGGTGATGTTTACACTTATGATTATCAGGGTGCTCGTGATGTAGCTACAGAGCCTACATCAGTTGCAGAGGTGATGGATTTCATAGATGATATTCTGAATGATACATTCAACATTAACACTCAAGTAAAATTTAGCAAGTTATTTTAATGTTGTTTATTAAAATATATTTTGAAATTTAAGAATAACTAAATTACTAGAATTTTGATATGATGAAATTTTAGGGTCGCAATGTTCATGAGGGATGCTCTATTCCTACATACCCTTATACATTCTCGACAATGAGTCCACATGTATGCAAATAGTATTAAAGATATTATTATTGTATTTGAACAGTTGAATGTTGTATTTGAATGTTTGTCTCATAAAATGCTTCGAATTTCAAACAGCTTCCTGGTGCACTTTCTTCCTCCACACCTCATGATTCATATCCTCAAACAATGTACACTCAAGTAGCCTTTATTCATTAATAGGGTTGTAAATCTATGTTAGCTAGTTTTCATAATTTTGCATATATACAAATCTAAAAAATTGATGAGAAACACAAACATTGCATTCTAGTATTGCTTGATCGTGTCACATTATGTTCTCCTATATCAACATGATACTTGAGATATTGTTTCATTTGCATTTGTTGACAAGAGATAGCCCTGGTGATGTTGGTTGCACAATGGACCATCGAGTTGCTACAACAATAGCCAGTTCTGATCCATTGAGAGAGGTATGGAATAGATTAGTCGATTTGACATTATATTTTCTCCTTTATGGTCTATTATAGAAAATTTTCACAATAATTTTATGTAGTTGAATTTCTATGTTCATGGTTTCTATAGGTGGTTGTCACTCCAGATCATGGACATGGTGATGCTTTAAATGTGCATGATGACTATATGTATGTGGTAAGTGATTATATTTCTTTATATTCCATTCCATAATTCAATTTCTATGTTTTAACATATTTACTTTTAATTGTATCAGTTGAAGGTCGAGAGTGAAGAGAGAAGGAGTAGCGGGTGTGTTCGAAAGATAAGACAAGCAAAAATCACTCCATCCAACCAAATTTCAAAGGCAGCACGAGATCTATTTCCTTCCCCTAGAGGGAAATGACTATGTACTAGTGTTTTTTGTTGTATGCCTATGTGGCATTTTGGAACATATGTTTTATACTATTGATATATATAAGTGATATTTTATGTCCAAATGGTTCCTTTGTACTAAGCCTATATGGTTTTTTTGGATATATTTATATACTTTTATCAATATATATCATTGTATAGCCCTTTGAATTTTTGATTAAAGAAACTCTTATTTTCCTACTGCCATTCTTGAATGATGTTATCATGTGTATCGTGTAAATTGTATGCTTGAATGTTGTAGGCATGGATTTTGTATACATCTAATGCTTAATTAATTACTGTCGAATTCTCAATAAGCCCAATCTAAAGCCTATTGTATAAATAAGCTCCATTCATGGTGGTTTGTATCTCTTGGAATGCTTCAATTAATTGTGCCTCACTGATGTAGAGGCAAGGAGGTTCAAACCCAATCAGTCTGAAAACTTTCCTTCAAGGGGCTCCTAACAAGATCAATACAACCTATTTTGAGCAATCTACACAACCTCAAAGCCCCATCAAAACAAACTCTTCATTCAACACCTTACCCAAAAATCCACCCTTGTAGCACTCTAATGTAGAGCCAAGGTGGAGAAGACTCACAAGAATGGAAATTCCAATTCTCAATCAAGAACTCTTCTTCATAATGATTCAGCCTAATATGCATCAACCCACCCTCAAGGGTCTCAACCCCTCAACCTTTCAAATGAACAAAAAGACTCCACTAAGGCCCTAAAAATACCATCACAATTCATACAATTACAATTGAATCAATTGAGAACAATCCCTAAGTTAGATTCATCAAGGTTTCCAAAACTCACATTTGTGACTGGTTATTCTTGTAGTACTCAAAACTCACTTTTAGCCATATTTCTCCCAGCCTTTCCAAAACACTAGACAATTACAAGATGTATTGAGATACCCTTTTTAGGGCTACACAACATACCAAATAATCAATGGTCTCTCTTTTGGACTGACATAGACTTTCAACACACCTACTTCAATTTTGTCTTCACAATTAGCCCTTTTTTCCAAAGGGACCACCCTTCCAACTTTAGGTATCTATCCAAACACCTTGGAAAATCTTAGGTCATGGTGCCAAACCTATTTTGTCATTAGTTTGTGTCTATAGAGCCTCTAACTCACAAAATCCAAGAAACCCTCCTAAACCTTCACAAAATCAAGGGTTTTAACGGAACATACAACTCCAAACATCTCTCAACATTTCCAAAGACCCAATAACCTCAAAATACTTCTGCACAAACTCATTAGACCCTTACATAACCCTTACAAGCATTAATTCTTAAAAACCTCTCTTTGGTTCCTCACTGTCAAGTTGGAAAACCCTTGTTTAGTCTTAGAACAGTCACAAAAACACCACATAATTATGAATCCTTATTGAAAAATGAGTTGAAACACTTATTATAACATGTTTTCAAATCAAGCCACTGAGATATAGTAGAAAACAATAGGTGGATTGATTGTTACATCACAAATTTCCCCTCAAACCCTTGATTCAGCAACACTCGGACAGTCACTATTTGTGTTGCTTCTCTCTACAAACAAAGAGTTAAGACACAAAATAAAAAATAAATGAATTAGAAAACATATATACACATCCTATAAAATTATTAGACCATGAAGAACATGTATGTGCCTGTACAACACTCAAAAAGATCAATAAAACAGTATTTTTCTAGAAAATTGCTCAGAACTATGGTGTTTATTGTGTAAAATTGTTACAAAACTTCTTCCACTATCTCATTAGAGACTTGGTAAGGCTTTTTAAAGCATTTTCCAAGATCCATCTTCTTGCCAATGCCCATAACCAACCCTGGGATTAGTTGGTCCCTTAATTACATTTGTTTGTGTTAAAGTTGCTTTGTTAGCATTTTACAACTTGTATGATTTCTAATTGACTGATTAGTTGGTCCCTTAATTACATTTGTTTGTGTTAAAGTTGCTTTGTCAGAATTTTACAACTTATATGATTTCTAATTGACTTCTAAGACACAAAACACCCTTTATTTGCATTATGCTTGATCACTCAAAGCTTATTAGACAAAATAAACCTAAAGACACTAACATTTCCCTATTGATGTATTCAAATAAAAAAAAATTGATAATGTGGTGTAGGTGCTCCTGCACCAAACTCAAAACCCGGTCCAAGCCTAATTTATCCCAACCTTTCCAAAACACTTGACCATTTAAAGGTGGATTAAGATACCCTTTTCAGGGTTACACAACATATGCCAAAACCAATAGTAACTATTTTGGACCAGCATGAACTTTCAATACACCTCCCTCGCTCTAGCCTTCACAATTAGGTCTAATTTACAAAGTAACCTCCTCAAAAACTCACCTCCAAACCAAGGAAACTTTAAATAGTCTTAGGGATGCTCACCAAACTCAGGATTCTCCCATTTTAAGATCCCCAAGAACTTGTTATATTCCTCTACTCACAAATCATCCTAAACCTTCACAAAACCAAGGGTTTTAACGAAACTCATAAATCTAGACCTTCCCCAATCCTTCCAAAGGTCCAAAAACCCTACAATACCTTTGACCTAACTTAAAATACACTCACAATCCCATTCCTTTCAGTATTTCTAAGATTCAGTACTTGAGTTCCTTACTTTCATGGTGGAAACACCCCTGAATAGCATTAGAACTTCACACCCCACTGAGTTTATTCATTATCTCAGCCTCCAAAGTATTCATACAACAAAATAATCATGGTATAGGCCAATACACTAAGCAATAGGCTCAAAACACTAGATGGATTTTCTAATGTGTCATGGTGTTTCCCTTTAAACCCCTAACACAGAAAACAAAGTAGTAACCAAGTTTGTTGATCCCACACACACCAACGGTGGATTTAAACCTTTAGAATAGATGGAGAGAGAGTAAACACATATGAAATAAATTATCCAAAGGCTCAAGTCATGATATAATTTTATGGGCCTGTGCAAGGCAAAGAAAATTCAGGAAAACAAAAAAAGCCAGTGATCAGCCATTTCAAGTATATTTTCTTATTAGAAACTGAACAAAATCAACCCTCAACTCAGGGTATTACAATAATATATCTTGATATGACCTTCCAACTACCCCTTGAGCTGATCAACCACAATAACCACCCTTTTTTAGACTTCTAAGATGGCAATTCACCAGTTTTTCTCTTAATTACCATTCATTCACAACCTGATTTTGCAAATACCACCTAACTGACCTATTAAGCCTTTTAAATACAATTGTATGGTATTTACATAGCATATATAAATATAGAGAGAAAATACAATAAATATTTTAACTAATGAATTGTAAAAAATGGATTTTTTTAGTTTATATTCATGTCGTTGATTACATTAAATTGTACATCTTTTAAAGTCAAAGAATTACTTCACTTTGCATAACTAATAAGTAGATGTTGATAGATTCTAAAAATTTAATTACAATATATTTTGAACAAAGTCAACCTAATCAGTTATGCAATTTCTTCACAATGCATAACTAATAACTAGGATTAGCTTCCAATTGCATTTTCTTATCATGGCATTCTATGAGACCAAATTTCTTTGAGATATTTTTTCAAATAGTTCCCTGCCTTGTCTATGTTACCATATTTTTCATACATGCCTACCAAAGAATATTCTCAAACAGTTCACTGCCTTGTTGCTATGGCTAAAATCCTAAAACAAGTTATTTTGAACAAGCTATGGATGCTTCAAATAAATATATCAAAAGCATAAATAGTAAGCAATAGCATAGACAAGGCAGTGAACTATATGAAAAAATGCATCAAAAAAATTGCTTTGAAATGATAAATTTAGTTGTGCTTTCACTCTTCTTTAACATTGTATATCTACTCCTTTTTATAACAAGAGATAAAAAAATGAAAAAAATTGTATAACAAGAGATAAAAACTATCTTTTTGAAATCGAAAGGCATTTCCATTGCATAGAGATATAGAGAGAAAATAAAAAAATATATTTTCACTAATGAAATGTAGAAAAAAGATTTTTGTAGTTTATATTCATGCATTGCACATCTTTCAAACTCAAAGCACCACTTCACATTGCATAATGAATAACTAGATGTTGATAGATGACAAAATTTCAATTACAATATAAATTTTTACAAAGTCAACCTAAGAAGTTATGCAATTACTTCACATTGCATAACTAATAACTAGGAGCAACTGCCAATTGCTTTAGCTTGTCATGGCATTCCATGAGACAACATTTCTTTGAGGAATTTTTTCAAATATTTTATTTCCTTGTCTATGCTATGATGTTTTTCATATATGTCTACCAAATAATTTTATCAAATAGTTCATTTTCTTCTTGCTATGGCTAAAAGCCTAAAACAGATGCTTTTGAACAAGCTATGGATGCTTGGAAAAAATCTATGCAAGCATAATAGTAAGAAATAGCATAGACAAGCCATTGAACTTTTTGAAAAACTGCCTCCAAGAAAAGTGGCCTCATGGTGATGGAATGCCATGAAAATCCATAGACAAGGTAGTGAATTGTTTGAAAATATGCCTCAACTACTTGCATTTGACAACTTTTTCCTCGAGTGAAAATTCACCACCATAGGAAAAAGCCTCCGAGATAGTGAAAACCGAGTAGGGTTATTGTAGAGGGACCCAACATGATCCCATAGGATCAAATGAGAATTTTCTAAATATCATGATGTATGAGTAATAGCATGCTGAAGTTCACAGCCATTTTGCACTTTGGAACCTTAAGGGATCGATCCGGTTGAACGTAGCTCAGAGCGATTCCACATGTTTAGGTGCAAAAGAGGACCATTCCTAGCAAAAAATACCTATTCGAATGTGTTGGAACAATCCGTTTAATCACACGAGTTGTAGACGAAAGTTGCACCACTTTGCAACTTTCAACTACTTGCATTTGACAACTTTTTCCCCGGGTGAAAATTCGCTAGCACAGAAAAATGCCTTCAAGATAGCGAAAATTGAGAGAGGTTATTGTAGATGGGCCCAACGTGATCTTGTAGGATTAGACGCATATTTTCTAAGTGCCACGGTGTCCGAGTAATAGCATTCTAAATTTCGCAGCCATTTTGCACTTTGGACCCTTAAGGGATTGATCTGGTTGAACGTAGCTCAGAGCGATTCCGCATGTTTAGGTGAAAAATATGACCATTCCTAGTGTAAACGTACCCACCTAGATGAGTTGGAATAGGATTTTTGGTCACACGAGCTGTAGAAAAAAATTTCCACCACTTTGCAACTTTCAACTACTTGCATTTGACAACTCTTTTCCTGAGTGAAAATTTTCCACCACAGGAAAATGCCTCTGAGATAGGAATAACCAAGAGAGTTTATTGTAGAGGGGTGCAACGTGATCTCATAGTTTTAGACAGAGATTTCATAATCACCATGGTTTACGAGTAATAACCTATCATATATTTTTGCCCTTTTGCACTTTGTACCCTTAAGGGATCGAGTCAGTTGAACGATAGTAGTTGTTTTGTTGAATGCCATACCCTAAGGTATGTTAGAGATGACCTAGGTTTCATCAATTTCTCTAAGGAATATGCTGCCCCTACCTTGTCAACCCTAAGAAATATGATTTTAGGGGTAGTCTTGATGTTAGGAGTAATGTATAATGAACCATACCCAAGCCCTTGATATTTTTGTCATTTCTCTAGAAAAATGGGTTATCTTATTCCTTGTTGATGTAGACCAAGGCTACCATGTCATGTGAATCCCCCATGTTCGTAATGACTTGGAAACCCTTACCACATTGATCTATTGGTAGGGTTGCTTTCTCTTTCTCATATTGGTACAACAGTTTGGAGATGTCTTCCTCTATAACCTCTTTTTTTAGCTCTCCCCACTTGGAGAAAACTATGGGTTCAAATTTGATGATAGAAGAGGCATTTTTCTATGTTTTATGGTTTTCCATATGTCTTAGGAGAAGATGGGATTTTTCCTACATAAAAATACCCTTTAAGACTATAGTCTCTACAACCCTTGTCTTGTCTCTTATTCTGACCTTGATATTTGGAAAAAGATTTATGTGAGGTGGATAGTGAGGCTAAAGTTGATGGATCAATATAGGATGATGAATGTAAGTCAATATCGTTGTTAGGAACTTGGAGTAGTTTTTGATATTTTTCTTCAAAGTTATGATAATAATGGAAAGGCCAAGGGTGAAGGGCACACAATCAACTGAGAGGGGGGGTGAATTGGTAGATCCAAACACAGTCCTAAATGCATATGATATCAAATAGTAATCATGAAAAACCCTTATTGCAAGGTGTTGGTCCAAATCAGTGATCAATAACATGGCTTTAAAAATTCAATGTGCATACTTACAAATCAATCCAGGGAACCATCTAGGTCTACTCTAGTCTTTATTGTTTCGAGTATTGCCTCGTGGTCAGACTCATGCACTTTCCAAAAGTTCTTGTTCGCAGGTCTACCCTTATATTTGATCAAAAGAACGTTGGTGGCGATGAAAAGGTTCAAATAGTGAAGAATTTTCTGATGCGTGTCAAAGTCCTCAAACAACCAAACTGCAACATTCTTAACTGGATACCTTCAAAGCCACATTCTAGTAACAACCACCAAACCTGTAGGATATTCTATGTTTTCTCCGTCTATAACTAGGGACTCCAATTTATTTTTGGCCTCGATACAACGGCACAGGTAATAATATGTACCCTCTTCATTGTCTTCATCTACAATCACCGCATAAACATGCCATGCATTGATATGTTCATCTTGTTGGATTTATTTACCGAGCAACATAATAAAACTTGTAAGCAAGATATATTACCTAGTTCTAGTAGGTCTAATACATGATCAAAGTCAATGGATGATTGCATCTTCATGATTTGTAGAGCCGTCGAGACCTGATAAGTGTCAAGTGGGGTTAGACTTCTTACAAACCATTCGTCAACCCACTCATTTGACTCATAATTATTCCATGATTGAAGTGTACATGCATAACAAAATCATACCATCTTCCTTGTATGGATAGTCAATGTACCTGAATTGGATCTTCTAAAAGAGTGTAGCTCGATCAATCCTATTAGTATACAATAATCCTCATATTTTTCAATGTTAGTATCATCTACTAAATGAAAAAATCTATGAACTAAAGAATTACCTTCACTACCTAGACCCATTGAACCATTGCACCACTAGACAACTGATCTTGCATCTTTTAAATTTACACTATTTGTGTACTTTAACTCTTCTCGTGGTAGGGCTCTTTTGATACATGCACCTACTCCATCATGCTCCCCCTTTCCATGCCTGGCCTTTGATAAGTTCCACATATGTTGAACACCACTAATCCTATGCGTCTTGCTCAACCAGTAAAACATTCTGGAATTCTTGAATTGTGATGTACAATTATCTAACCATATGATATGGTGACTAAATGATATGCCCCAGCTAGCCAGATCAGCATAGAACATATGAAAGAAACCTTGAACAAACTCTGTAGAATGTGTGCAATCATCACTAATGTAAAAGGGATACTCCCTCATACTTTCCTATTTTACTCTCTACTATCATTTGCATGAATGAATGATATATGTAAAAATATAGCAACCTGCATGGAGTTGTAGTACTGTGATTGCATCTCTTTCTATGGTTGTAGTATGTATTTATCAGCGAAGTCGACAATTGAAATGTGTCCTTGCATAACTTTAACTATGAGTCCAGCCATTGTGCTCTGTGTGTATGCATTACATAATCATAAACCACTTGATCACGAAAAATGCCCATAAATTGATACACTGGAATCTTATCACTGACCAATTCACATTTCTTCGCTTCTTTCCCATATTTTAGACTGTATGCCACTGTCTTATATTTTCCAAATTCCACAATTTTGTCTCCAATTGTGTGTGTACTAGTCATGTGTTGGAAAATTGGAAAATTTCGTATGCCACCACAATGATCACATGTGCCATCCAAACATAATTTTTTATAAAAAATTTGACCATCCTCTCTTTCATAGAAAATGGAAGACAAAAATTTCCTTGACGATTTAGGTGGAGGCATTATGTTGCATTCCTGCAAAACATTATTAGTATGCATATCTACACATATACATCGATAATCATCATAATGGTTAGAAAAATCAATATGAACCCTACAACAAAAATTATTTTGTGTGTGATTTATTTTGACATAAAAAGACTTTAGCATTTCAAAATACCTTTGACATATTTTAATTTCAGGAAACTTTTGTACAAAATCTATAAAAAATTGGGTTTGAGTGGTATCCAAATAATGCATTCGATGTGGCTCATGGTTTTTTCTAACAATTATCCTTCTTAAAACATCTCTTTGCTTAGGAGAGGTCCTTGTTTTATCCTTCAAATAATTCACAATTAAAGATCTCAAGCCTTGAGCAATCATTGTGTCTTTCCATGGAACTCTACCCGAAAATGCCCATAACTCATTGCTATTTGGATCCTCTGCTCTTTCACGCCTTCGTTTGGCTCTCATTAGATATGATCTACTTATTTTAAAATACTTACTTGACTTTTTAAGGTTCACCTCTTTCCTTGTTTGACTGCTTAATAGTGTTGTTGTCATCACACGTAGTGTGGCACACCTATCCTTCATGCGTCAGGTGGAACCCATGCTCTCGTATGAACTAATCAAGTTATTTAAAATGGAATTTTCAATTGAGTCATTAAAAACTCTTACCCCAAGAGCCTTCATGGTGGGCCTAAATTTGAGTTGCCTCATCATTTCAACAAATAGTTGGCATCTTCCACCCTCACTTAGCTTCGCAAAAAACAAACTCCATATCCTTTCTGCATATCTTTGACATGTATATTTTGGAATCTTATTAGGCATCCATTTCAAAACATTGGAATCAATATCAATCAAAAAAATAGGTTTTCTATGCAAAACTCTAGGAGTAGTTCTCAAATGTAAATTTGTGTCAATATTGGGAAGGTCAACAACATCGGGGATAGATCATGTACCTTCAATTGGAGGTGCAATTGATGACATACCTTGAGATTGACATGTAAACGATGTTGTACCTCCAACTTGAGATGTCGTTTGTGGAGTTCCTTCAAATAGATATGCTTTTCCTGATGTACTTTCAAAACGCAATGTTTTTGATGGTTTGTCTTCAACTGGAGATATGATTTTGATGTACCTAGAAAACCACATGTTTTTCTCAATGTGTCTTCAACTAGAGATGTGCATTGAGCTTCACCTATGGTTGATGATGTGCCACCAACTTCTATATCCATTCCTGTCCTTCCACGAACTTTCATCATTTGTGCCCTTTGTTTTGCCAATTTGACATCTCTCTTAGATTGCACGAGAATTTGTGGTTGTATGGGCTGCAATTCCTTTACTTCACAAGCTACATTTTTTTATTCTCTTCTCCTTTCATTTTTAATTGTACGTTCTTCTGGTGTTAGAGGCTTTGTTCATTTCCTCGGCATGATCTTGAATGATACATGTCCACAAACACACATAGAAAAAAAGTAAGTGATGCGTTTTACAAACAAATTGATGTAGACAGGAGTAGAAACCTTTCAATATAGAAAATCAATGATAATCACAAACCTAGGGTATAGATTGTTGCCACCTAAATGAAAAATAGAGAATTTTGTGTTTATTTTTCTCAAAACCAAATTTTTGATTTTCAACAAATTCATGAAGAATATGGATTCAAAGAAGGGTTTGTGATGCTATATCTTATCATTATTCACTATTTCATTGGCACTGAGGTAACTTAGAAAGATAATAAGAATTCTCAACTATGCAAACTCACTTGAATTTATCTAAGCACATGTAATGAAACTGAATATTTTATAGAAAAATAAAATTAATGGACACTTGCATTAACATTGATGAAAGCTATTAGGTTTTCCAAATTAGTTTAAAAAAGAATGAAATACAGTGAATTCCACTAGCCATGTTGGAAATGGACTACTATAAGCAATGCAAATAAAATTCATAAGTAAATTTATGTTAAGTAAATGTCATGTTTTTATTTTTTTTGTTCTTCAAACTCATAAAAATTGAACTTTTTTATGCAAATCTAGAAATTGAATTTTTTTGTGCAAATCCCATCTAATTCAATGTTGAATTCTAAGTCCAATTGTTATGATTAATAAAATCATTAAGGAAATTTAGTTTATATTGTCAAAAACAAACAAATATACTAAATACAAATATTTCAATTTACCAAAATGAATATATTACCTCAGATAATATAAAATGATGTAGAAAATTCAAAATATCTTCTTGTACTTTTTCTACCATGTAGATTGGTGGTAAAAAGGTGATGGATCAAGCATATATTGTTACAACATGAAGTCAACTGCAATAAAAAAGGCATTTCTAACTTGGATAAAGCGTTGAACCAGACAAACATAGGAGAATGTGGGCCTGAATCGCGGGGTCAACCCTTATTTTTACCGTTTCAAGGGCAAACCCATTTGGCGCTCTCCAAATATGTTCCTCTTAAAAGGAGAGACTTCAAAGAAAGGGAGAGACACAAAGCCGAAGAGAGATAAAGGGAGTGAGAGAGAAGATAGAGGGGGAGGGAGAGGGAGTGGGAGGGAAAAACCTAAGAGAGAGAGGCTGGGAGGGAGACACCTAAGAGAAGGAGAGGGAGTCAAAGTGGGAGAGAGGGGGTGGGAAGGAGAGACCTAAGAAATTAGGGTGGGAGGTAAGTGAGGCCTGATAGAGAGGGATTGTGAAATAAGTGAGATATAATCCCTCAACCATTAAACCCTAATCCCTCAACCCCTATACCCTCTTAATCCCTCAACCCTCAACCCTTAACCCTTAAAACCTAATCCCTCAACCCCCATACCCTCTTAATCCCTCAACCCCTCAACTCTCAACCATTAAACCCTAATCCCTCAACCCCCATACCCTCAACCCTCAACCCTTAAACCCTAATCCCTCAACCGCCATATCATCTTAATCCATCAACCCTCAACCCTTAACCCCTAATCCCTCAAACATTATACCCTCTTAATCCCTCAACCCTAAACCCTCAACCCACAACCCTTAAACCCTAATCCATCAATCCCAATACCCTCTTAATCCCTCAACCCTCAACCCTCAACCCTTAATCCTTAAACCTTAATCACTCAACCCCCATACCCTCCTAATCCCTCAACCCTCAACCCTCAACCCCCATATCCTCTTAATCCCTCAAGCCTCAAGCCTCAACCCTTAACCCCTAATCCCTCAACCCCTATACCCTCTTAATCCCTCAACCCTCAACCCTCAACCCTCAACCCTGTCAATCCAATCCCCATACCCTCCTCCTCAACCCTCAACCCTTAACCCTTAAGCCTAATCCCTCAACCCCCATACCCTCTTAATCCCTCAACCCTCAACCCCCATACCCTCTTAATCCCTCAACCCTCAACCCTTCAACTCTAATCCCTCAACCCCTATACCCTCTTAATCCCTCAACCCTCAACCCTTAACCCTTAACCCTTAACCCTTAACCCTCTATAATATTAATCCCTCAACCCTCAACCCTTACCCCTCAACCCTTAAACCTTAATCCATCAACACCCATACCATGTTAATCCCTCAACCCTCAACACTCAACTCTCAACCCTTAAACCCTAATCCCTCAATGCCCATACCCTCTTAATCCCTCAACCCTCAACCCCCATACCCTGTTAATCCCTCAACCCTCAACCCTTAAACCCTAATCCCTCAACTCCCATACCCTCTTAATCCCTCAACCCTTCAACCCTAATCCCTCGACCCCTATACCCTCTTAATCAATCAACCCCCATAGCCTCAACCCTTAAACCCTAATCCATCAACCCCATACCCTCTTAATCCCCCAACCCTCAACCCTTCAACCCTAATACCTCAACCTCTATACCCTCTTAATCCCTCAACCCTCAACCCTTAACCCCTAATCCCTTAGCCCCTATACCCTCTTAATCCCTCAACCCCCAGACCCTCTTAATCCCTCAACCCTCAACCCTCAACCCTCAACCCTCAACCCTCAACCCTTAAACCCTAATCCCTGAACCCCCATACCCTACTAATCCCTAAACCCTTAAACCCCAATCCCTGAACCCCCATACCCTCTTAATCCCTCAATCCCTCAAACGTCAACCCTTAAACCTGAATCCCTCAACCCCCATATCCTCTTAATCCCTCAACCCTCAACCCTTCAACCCTAATCCCTTGATCCCCATATCCTCTTAATCCCTCAACCCTCAACCCTTCAACCCTCAACCCTTCAACCCTAATCCATCGACCCCTATACCCTCTTAATCCCTCAACCCCCATACCCTCAACCCTTAAACCCTAATCCCTCAACCCCCATACCCTCTTAATCCCTCAACCCTCAACCCTCAACCCTTAAATCCTAATCCCTCAACCCCCCTACCCTCTTAATCATCAACCCTCAACCCTCAACGCTTAAACCCTAATCCCTCAACCCCTTGAGGTATTAGGGAAGAGAAGGTGGGATGTATGGAGGGAGAGTTGGAGGGAGAAGTGAGATAGAGATAAGGAGAGAAGAAGAGGGAGGGATAAATATAGATGAGGGTTGAGGATCCAATGTATATGGTAGATGGTTGATAATTGAAGGTAAAGGGTTGAATACCTATAGGGTTGATGGTTTAGGGTATTGGGTTGAGTGTATAAGGTTTAAGGGAGGTGGGAGTGAGATAGATGGATTCAGTGAGTGAGTCAGAGAGACCTGAGAGAGGGAGAGGGGGTAGGATGGAGAGACTTGAAAGAGAGAGAGGGAGGGAGTGGGAGAGAGACATAGGGAGGGAGGGTTAAGGGTAGAGGGTAGAGGGTTTAATGGCTAAGGGTTTAGGGTTTAGGGTATAGGGGACAGATATAGAGGGAGTGAGTGAGTGTGTGAGAAGGAGATACCTGAGAGAGGGAGAGGGGGAGAGGGGGTAGGAGGGAGTGGGAGAGAGATAGAGGGTAGAGGGTTAAGGGTAGATGGTTAAGGGTAGAGGGTAGAGGGTTTAAGGGTTTAGGGTTAAGGGTAGAGAGAGAGAAGTAGAGAGGGAAAGAAGAAAGAGACATTGAGAGAGAGGAGGAAAAGAGGGAGAGAGAAATAGGTATAGAGGGAAAAATAGGTAGAGGGAAGTATATATGAAAGCAAAGATAGCAGGAGAGGTAGGGATGGAGAGAGAGGTGAGAAAAAACAAAGAGAGGTCTAGGTAGATAGAGGTGGGAGGAGATAAAGAGAAGTAGAGGGTAGAGTTAAGGGTAGAAGGTAGAGTGCTTAAGGGTTTAAGGGATAAGGGTTTAGGGTTTAGAGTTAAGGGTAAATGAGAGAGAGATATAAGGAGTTAGTGAGAGAGAGAGAGAGAGGGAGGGAGTGGAAACGTGATAGAGGGTAGAGGGTAGAGGGTAGAGGGGAGAGGGTAGAGGGGAGAGATAGAAGGAGTGAATGAGTGAGAGAGATACCTAAAAGAGGGAGAGGAAGTAGGAGGGAGAGACTTGAGAGAGAGAGAGAGAGTGAGGGAGGTAATTTGAGATAGATAGAGGGTAAAGGGTAGAGGGTAGAGGGTTTAATGGTTAAGGGTTAAGGATGGATGGGAGATAATTAGAGGGAGTGAGTGAGAGAGAGACTTGAGAGAGGGAGAGGGGGTAGGAGGGAGAGACTTGAGAGAGAGAGAGGGGAAGGGAGTTGGAGAGAGATAGAGGGTAGAGGGTAGAATTTTAAGGGTTTAGGGTTTAAGGGTTAAGGGTTAAGGGTTTAGGGTTAAGGGTATAATGGAGAAAGAAAGAGGGAGAGAGAGAGAGAGGGAATGCGTGAGTGAGTGAGAGACCTAAGAGAGAGAGGGGGTAGGAGGGAGAGTCTTGAGATAGAGAGGGGGATGAGGGAGAGCATATATATTTCCCCTCCCTCTCTCTCTCAATTCTCTCCCTCCTACCCCCTCTCCCTCTCTCAGTTATCTCTCTCTTAGTCACTCCCTCTATCTCTCTCCCCTCTACCCTTAACCCTTAAACATTGAACCCTCTACCCTCTACCCTTAACCATCCCACCCTCTTTCTCTCTCCCAATTCTCTCTCTCCTACCTCCTCTCCCTCTCTATGTTCTCTCTCACTCATTGAATAACTCCCTCTATCTTTCTCCCCTCTACCCTTAACCCTTAATCCTTTATACTTAACCCTTAAAACCTAAACCATTAAACCCTTTTACCCTCTACCCTTAACCCTAAACACTAAACCCTAAACCCTTAAACCTTAAACCCTAAACCCTCTACCCTATACCCTTAACCCTCCCTCCCTCTATCTCTCTCAATAATACCTCCATTCCTCTCTCTCTCTCTCAACCCTCTCCCTCCTACCCCCTCTCCCCCTATCCCTCTCTTAGGTCTCTTTCTCAATCACTCCCTATATCTCTCTCTCCTCTACCCTTAAGCCTAAACCCTAAACCCTTGAACCTTAAACCCTTAAAACCTTTACCATCTACCCTTAACCATTCATCCCTATATCTCTCTCCCACTCCCTCCCTCTCTGTCTCAAGTATCTCCATCCTAATCGCTCTCCCTCTTTCAGGTAGAGGGTAGAGGGGAGAGACAAATTAATTGACTAAGAGAAAGATACTTGACAGAGGGAGAGGGGGTAGGAGGTGTTAGACCCCAAAAAATTCATTAAAAAACCCTAAGGTTTTCCCATTTAAATTTAATATTTTCCATCAAAATATTAAATTTTTACTCATTTATACCCTATACTTTCCTTTACTATCATTCAAAAAGGCTAAAAAATGACTTATATCCTATACCACTGCTCTAAACCCTTTAAATTTTTCTCCCTACCTCCTTACCGTGGATAGCCTTCAAACAGGTTGTGGTTGTGCAGTAGAGGGTCAACCTGGTAGTCATCAAACAACCACCACTATACCATGTGTAGTAAAATCTATACCCGCAGTAATGCGGTTAACAGGAAAGCAACCGACGATGGTGAGGGTAGCGTCTAACGATCAAGCACAAAAATTTTACCACACCACCGTGAGTAGTCTAAACATAGACCATGGTGGCGTAGTGATGGTGAGTCATCAACAAGGCAATAGATAGTGAAGAGCCATTATGGTACTGTAGCCGTTAGAATAGTGACCCCAATGATAGCGGTAGAAGGGTCAACAAGGTGAACAACAAAAAATTAGCAGGCAGTGAGGTGGCTACCACCACATTGTGGCTGGTTGGAGTGGAGACCATGGTAACACGGTAGAAATGGAAATAACTATCATGGTAAGTAGAGATGATAGTGGAGGTAATGGAAAAGTCAAAATGTCGCTATACTATAGGTAGTCAAAAGGGAGTCTGCGGTAAAGCGGTAAGATAAATATAAGGAGAAGATAAAGTGAAATAAAGGCAGGAAAGGATATAAAATGTAAAATCAAATAATAACTATAGTTTTAAATATTTGATTTTCCAATAAGGCTACTTAATCAAATATTTTAATATCTGCTAAAAAATATCAAACAGCTGTAAAAAAAAATGAAGAGCTATGACCCTTGAGATATGTATTGTATAAATATTTTGAAAATCAGTTGGAGAAAGGGACAGGGTTAGGATAGGAGTGAGATTTTCTCAGAAATAAGATGGAGAATGGAAATAATGTATAGATCTTTCTTGAAACAGAGCAATGGAAACTGATTTTTTTAACTGGTGAAAACCTTTTGGTTTAGTTGTTGAGATGTTATAATTAGTATTATGTTTTATCTTGGTTCTCTCCAATTCGAAGGCTTTTGATCATTTATGTTAATGTATCAAGCATAAATTTTGATTCATCAAGGTGGATGTTTTCACTTTGTGTGATTTTTATTTGCTGGTGTCTCAAGTCAGAATCAAATCCCTTCAAGTAAGTCATAGTGTTTGAGAGATTTATTTTGGATAATTTAAGAAGAACCAGGTTAGAAAAAATTCTAGCATAACTTATGCAAGCCATAAATAAATTAAATTATATGCCAGTCATAAGATTTTATTTTATAAAGTGCCTAACAACTAGAAATTAAACCAGAGAAGGAAAATGCATATCATTTTCTATTTTGACTCTATTTCCCATGTGGATAGAAGGCATCGATCTGCCTCAACCCAGAGATAAAATTTCACATCAAACATCATTTTTAAAATCCTTTCATTTGTGCAGTAGGAGTAGGAGTAGTTGTAGTGATTTTCATCTCTCTACTAGATTTTCCATTGTGGGTAGATTGTTGCATCAGGAAATACATTCAAATCTTCATCATTCATTAGGTTCACCTACCTAGGTCTAGCAGAACCTAAAGAGAATAAGGTTCAATTGCATCAATTGGCCTTGTACATTGGCCAAAAGCGTTGTGAGAGCTTGGCAACCTCTCATGGTTCAAACTTTCATTTTTGAGACCCAATAGGAGGGAGAGGGCTAAGAGAGATAAGGATGGAGGGAGTGGGAGAGAAATAGAGGGAGGGAGGGTAGAAGGTTTAAGGGTTTAGGGTTTAGGGTTAAGCGTAGAGGGGAGAGAGAGATGGAGTGAGAGAGAGAGAGACTTGAGAGAGGGAGAGGGGGTAGGATGGAGAGTCTTGAGAGAGAGAGGGAGGGAGGGAGTGGGAAAGAGATAGAGGGTAGAGCGTAGATGGTTTCAGGGTAAAGGGCTAAGGGAAGATGGAAGAGACATAGGAGTGAGTGAGTGAGAGAGAGAGAGACTTGAGAGAGGGAGAGGGTGTATGAGGGAGATGGTTGAGAGAGAGAGAGGGTAGAGGGTTTAAGGGTTAAGGGTTTAGGGTTTAGGGTTTAGGGTTAAGGTTAGAGGGAGGAGAGATAGAGGGAGTGACTGAGAAAGAGAGACTTGAGAGAGGGAGATGGGGTAGGAGGGAGAGACTTGAGCGAGAGAGGGTAGAGGGTTTAAGGGTTTAGGGTTAAGGGTATACAAGTGAGTGAGAGACTTGAGAGAGGGAGAGGAGGTAGGAGGGAGAGACTTGAGAGAGAGATAGGGTAAGGGAGTTGGAGAGAGATAGAGGGTATATTTTTTAAGGGTTTAGGGTTAAGGGTATAGTGGAGAAAGATAGAGGGAGAGAGAGTGAGGGAGTGAGTGATTGAGTGAGAGACCTAAGAGAGAAAGAGGGGGTAGGAGGGAGAGTCGAGAGAGAGAGGGGGGATGAGGGAGAGTCTATATATCTCCCCTCACTCTCTATCTCTCAAGTCTCTCCCTCCTACCCCCTCTCCCTCTCTCATTTCTCTCTCTCTCAATCACTCCCTCTATCTCTATCCCCTCTACCCTTAACCCTAAACCCTAAACCCTAAACCCTTAAACATTGAACTCTCTACCTTCTACCCTTAACCATCCCACCCTCTTTCTCTATCCCAAGTCTCTCTCTCCTACTGCCTCTCCCTCTCTTAGGTCTCTCTCACTCACTCACTCACTCCATCTATCTTTCTCCCCTCTACCCTTAACCCTTAATCCTTTATCCTTAACCCTTAAAACCTAAACCATTAAACCCTTAACCGTAAACCCTAAACCCTTAACCCTTAAACCCTAAAACCTCTACCATATACCCTTAACCCTCCCTCCCTCTATCTCTCTTGAAATCCCTCCATGCCTCTCTCTCTCCCAACCCTCTCCCTCCTACCCCCTCTCACATATCCATCTCTTAGGTATCTTTCTCAATCACTCCCTCTATCTCTCTCTCCTCTACCCTTAAGCTTAAACCCTAAAAAATTAAAACTTACACCCTTAAGACCTCTACCCTCTACCCTTAACCATGCCTCCCTTTATCTCTCTCCCACACCATCCCTCTCTCAATCTCAAGTATCTCCCTCCTAACCCATCTCCCTCTTTCAGGTAGAGGGTAGAGAGGAGAGACAAAGGAAGTGACTAAGAGAGAGATACTTGATAGAGTGAGAGGGTTGAGAGAGAGAGATGGAGGGAGTGAGAGAGAGATAGAGGGAGGGAGGGTATAATGTTTAAGGGTTTATGGTTTAAGGTTTTAGGGTTTAGGGTTAAGGGTAGATGGGAGAGAGAGAGATGGAGTGAGTGAGAGACCTGAGAGAGGGAGAGTGGGTAGGAGGGAGATTCTTGAGAGAGAGAGAGGTAGGGAGTGGGAGAGAGATCGAGGGTAGAGCATAGATGGTTTATGGGTATAGGGCTAAGGGTATATGGAAGATACATAGGAGTGAGTGAGTGAGAGATAGATAATTGACAGAGGGAAAGGGTGTATGATGGAGATGGTTGAGAGAGAGAGAGGGTA
>CM021109.1:478087508-478154699 GCA_007115665.2 Sequoiadendron giganteum
ATATAGAGAAGTGGATAGGGAAGGAGAGACAGATGGAGAGGAAGGGATCGAGGGAGAGATAAGGATTTAAAGAGAGGTGAGAGAGTTAAATAAAGAGAGAGAGGTAGGTAAGGAGAGGGAGGGGAGATAAAGGGAAGTAGAGAATGGAGGAGATAGGGAAGAAGAGGTAGGGATGGAGAGATTGGTGAGATAGAGAGAGATCAGGGAGGGAGGGATATTTAAGGAGAGAGAGGTGAGATAGAGAGAAATAAATTAAAGAGGAAAGGGGGAGAGAGAGAGGTGATATAGATAAGTAGAGGCGTAATGAGGAAGGTAGATAGATTGAGAGAGGGAAAGAGAGACAGAGAGAAAAAGAGGTATATAGGGGTAGGCTAGACAAAGAGATGTAGAGCAATTTTTTGTGTAAGAGAGAGAGGAGGGAGGGATAGGTAAATATGGATAGTTGGGATGGATAGAAGGAGAGAGATATAGGTAGAGAGAGGGAAAAGAGAGATAGAAAGAGGGGGAGGGAGAGAGGAGAGATAGAAAGAGGGGGAGATAGAAAGAGAGGGAGGAGAGAGATAGGAGAGAGGATAGAGATAATGGAAGAAGGTGAGAGATAATGGAGAGATGGAAGGATGGAGAGAAATAGGAAAATAAATAGGTAGAGAGAAGAAAGAAGGAAAGGATAGATATAGTGGAATGGAGAGAGGAGATAAAATAGAGAGAGGTTCAGGTAGATATAGGAGGAGGAGATAAAGAGAAGTATATAGATGGAAGGAGAGAGGAAGGAAGAGGTAGGATGGAGAGAAAGAGAGAAGAGAGAAGGAGAGATAGGTGAGAGAGGGCATAGAGAAAGAGAGAGGAAAAGAGAAGGAGGAGATGGATGGAAGTAGAGAGATATGGAATAAAGGTGGATATAATGGACAAGGAAGGAGAGAAAGATGTATGGATAGTGGAAGGTGGAAAGGAAGAGAGAGGGACAGAGAGGGGGGGAGAAAGAGAGGAGTATAAAGGGAAGGAGAGAGAGAGAGAGAGATAGAGAAAATTAGAGAGGGAGGTAGGGAAGGAGAGAGAAGTGAGATGGAGATAACTAGAGAGGGAAAGAGAGAGAGAATTGCAAGATAGAGAGTAGAGAGGGGAGGGGAGAGTGAGGGAAGAAAAGAGAGAAAAAGAGAGGAGAGGGAGGGAGGGAGGGATAAGTAGGTATAGAGAGTAGAGAGAGATATATAGAGATAAAAGGAGAGGGATGAGAGATAGGAAAATTTAGAGAGGGAAGGAGGGAGGGAGATAGATATTCAAGAGGGAAGGAGAGAGAGATGGACATGTAGAGACATAGCTCTTGAGCTCAAGGAAGATATTGTTAGATAAATGGATGGAGATAGTGAGAGAGAGAGAGGTCTAGAGAATAAGAGATGAAAATGAGTGAGATAGAGAGAGAAAGATGAAATTTGACCTCCTAAGTACTAAAATTTGACCTCCTGATTACTGAAATTCGACATGTTGATTACTGAAATTGACTAAGTCTAAAATTTTTAAGATCTTCCAAAAACTATAATTTTCATTATAACTCTTAGAGATCTAAAACCACTCTCAAACATCCTACCTATATATACATGAAATATAACTTTAAGTATAGGAAAGTAAATGTCCATATGTAAATGTCAACTTATACTTAAATGTTTATTTCATGTATATAGTTTCCCTGACAGACAAAGAGAAAATCTAGTTTTGTGCAAAGAAAACCATTTGGCACACACCAAATGACTCATCACATTTGGCGCATGCCAAATGACCCATCACATTTGGTGCGCTCCAAATGGCCTGCTTTGGACGTGTTAATTAACATGATTTGCCAAATTTTCTCATATTTTGGTCTATGCTCCCCGTCTCATTTGCACATCTTTGAATGCAAGTTTATAAAAAAAACCATGATAGCATTAACCTCTCTCTTAGCTGTCTAAATATATAATTATTTTTTCATTTTGATTTAGTTAAGGTTTTGATCCATGGATTCTATTGTAAATGCCTTCATTTTTGGTCAAAAACAAACATGTCCTAGGTTTAGGATGGATTTTTACACATTCATTGGAGCATGAAAAAAATTATGTTTTTTGAAACTAGACTCAATTCTACACATGATGAAAAGAAAATCAATTTTCGTTTAGTTTGCAAAAAAATTGGGGGGGAGCACGCTCAAATTTCAGCTTTTCAGGATGTGTCCACTTTGAAAATTCAGAAATATTATATATTCATTAATTAAATTATTCGAAAGAAGGAGGATAAACTACATGGTGTTAGATAATTTCTCACTGTTGGGATTTTTGAAATTCTAAAAAAAAGTTAACCAAAAAGGGGGGAGCCCTCACGTTCTATGCTATTTTTTTTGATAAAAACAGGACCTGTTTTGGCCCCCCCTTTTTGAGACCCTTAATATTCATTAATTCAAAAAATAATAGTAGCTTAGAAACTAGAATTGAAGAAATTCAACTTTTGTTCTTGCCACATCTTCAAATTTTGAGTGTAACTATCTTCAATTTCTCATGCAAATCAGATTTTGCTGATTTTTGAAAAAAAAAGCGGCATCTTAAGAGCCAAAATTGTGTCAAAAATTGGTGCACTTACCCAGTACGAACAATTATTTTCAAAATATTCATATATATCATTCTATAGGATACATCCATTTTTTTCTTATCATGCCACATTTCTTTACTTCATTTTGTAAATGTATCAAAAAATGCAGAAAAATGTTAAATATATTTTGTGGAAATTCATGTTCCAATAGACAAAGGACATCAACAACCTCCTCCCTCAAACTATCAAAGTTCGAAGGATCTATTACATGTAAAATAATTCTCTTTAATTTTGGGCCCAACCTTATAACTGTAAATCTTAGAACCTTTAGAAAAAATAATATATTTACCACAATAGGTAAAATATTCTCCATTATGACATGATAGTCATGGGTCTTGAGGCCTCTTAAGCCATTAATGTTAGTTTGGCTTCTAATACTACTACTTACATATCCAGTGGGAAAGCAATTCTAAGACATCAAATGTAATAATGGTGCACATTGTTCCTTTGTCCAAACATAAGGAGTACTATGTTTTCTATATTTTTCTTATCATATTTTCAACCCAAATATTTCAATGAATTTTTAGTTTTCGAAAGTCTTCACATGATGAAATAGTATCAAAATCACCAAAAAGAGTTTATATAATAGCATAGGCTATATTCTTCTTAGTATGCATAAATTCAATTGTATGCCTAATGGCTATATCCTTAAAGTATGGAAACTTATATAATATTCACAACCTTTCTACATCGCTTTCATAATATGAACCATATCTACTACCAACAATCCCATATTTTCAATAAATGACATTCTTTTTTGTCCATTCTCAACAATGTAATCACTTGTTATTAGCAATGGTGCTTCATGATTATCTTCTTCACCATTGAACCATATCTTTTGTTGATGATTTGGATAATCCATTTTAAGGTAAGCACGATTTCCAAAATAAATACACTTATGAAAACTTCTTGAGTGCCTCACAAAATCCTTAAAGTTGCAAGCAATACATCCATGGTATCCATGAACACTGAGACCAGAGAATGTGCCATATGCAGGAAGATCATGAATCGTAAACAATAAGGAAGCTCTTAAAGTGAATTTTATTGAATGACCATCCCTTAAATATTGAACTGCTTCAATTTTTAAATCCACAATTCCATTAGCTCATCATAAAATGGCTCTATATAAGCATCAATTTTATCTAAATTCACACTTTTCTTAACTTGTATAATCAATGATAGGATTAAGAAAAATGGTTTAGTTTCTAACCATGGAGGAAAGTTATAATATATTAAAAATAATGGACAAGTTTACCATTTAGTACTTTGATCTGAGAATGGATTCACCCCATCTAGAGACAAACCTAACCTTATATTATGAGGATCTTGAGAAAAATCAGGCCATATATTATCAAATTCCATCCATGTCTTAGAATCAGGCACATGTCATTGTTTTCCATTAGTGCTCTTATTTTGGGCATGTCATTGCATAAGTTCAGTAATATCTTTACACCATACATTTAGAGTAATCATGGGATTACTTGAAAGTGTTGAAGAACCTTTCTAGGAACCATAGTTGATTTCAACCCTTCTTTATACCTCGCTTCATGAAATTTCAGACATTCACTCTCACTTGCAATATTCTTTTGAAATAATACACATCCATTCAAACATGTGTCAATTTTTTCATACCCTAATCCTACTTAGTGATTTCCTTTCTACACTGACTTTGTTTTGTTGGGAATGTGGAGCCAATGGTAACAACAAATTTAATAATGACAATAAGTGATCTAGACTTTCATTTGTCCAACTAGACACCACTTGCAAGTTAATAATTTGAAGGATTGTTGTCAAATTAATTAACCTTAAATTAGTATACAAAGGCATTGAAGCATCCTCCATCAACTTGGCCAAATCATTGTTTAGACCCTCATTCAAAATTCTATCAAATTCAAACCCTTCATCTAAAATTGCTTCCTCTTCATCTATGTTTGGTCCCACTTCATCTATGTTTGGTGCCACTTCATCTATGTTTGTTTCCACTTCATCTATGTGTGTTTCCTCTTCATCTCTCACACTCTACCATTCTATAATATCTTCGTAATAATTGTCATTCCAAGGGCTTATACCACTATGCCCATATCTTATCAAATGTTGATAAATTTGACTTATTTTTCCACCTTTCCACCAAGACAGTCATTACATGGATATGGATATTTTTCCATGCCACTCTCATTGGATATTCTCTCATCAAGTGCATGGTATCTCAACCTTTGACAATGATCCATTTGTAATGTTCTACACATAGCAACAAAAAATTGTAGACGAAGAGACAAACACTATTTGTTTAATTGAAAGGCATTTCCATAGCAATAGAGTTATAGAGAGAAAATAAAATAGAGAGTTTAACTAATGAATTGTAAGAAATAGAGTTTTGTAGTTTATATTCAAATTTTTGATTACATTGCATTGCACATCTTTCAAACTCAAATCATTACTTTGCATTGCATAACTAATAACTAGATGCTAATAGATGACGAAATTTAAATTATAATATAGTATTTACAAAGTCAACC
This sequence comes from Sequoiadendron giganteum, assembly GCA_007115665.2. Taxonomy (NCBI): domain Eukaryota; kingdom Viridiplantae; phylum Streptophyta; class Pinopsida; order Cupressales; family Cupressaceae; genus Sequoiadendron; species Sequoiadendron giganteum. Next base: position 478,092,638 of record CM021109.1, read on the forward strand.
TAAGAAGTTATGCAATTACTTCACATTGCATAACTAATAACTAGGAGCAGTTGCCAATTGTATTTTTTTCTCATGGCATTCCATGAGATCGCACTTATTTGAGGCATTTTTTCAAAAAGTCTATTGCCTTATCTATGAAGCACATTTTTCATACATGTCTACCAAAGGATTTTATCAAAAATTTCACTACCTTGTTGCTATTGCTAAAATCCTAAAACAAGTGCTTTCAAACAAGCTAAGGATGCTTGGAAAAAATATATCAAATCATAATAGTAAGCAATAGCATAGACAAGGTAGTGAGTTGGTTGAAAAAATGCCTCAAAGAAATGTGGTCTCATGGTGATGGAATGCCTTGAAAATCCATAAAAAACCACTTTTCATGGAGTTCGTCATACCATTCCATCACCATGAGACCAAATTTTTTTGAGGCATTTTTTCCAAAGTTCATTTCCTTTTCTATGCTACCACACTTTTAATACATGTCTACCAGAGCATTTTATCAAACAATTCGTTGGCTTGCTACTATGGCTAAAAGCCTAAAACATGTGATTTAAAAAAATCTATGGATTCTTGGAAAAATTCTATCAAATAATAATAGTAAGTAACAAGCTATGGTCTCTTGGTCTTATTTTGGCACAAAAAATCAGTGTGATTTTATTTGCAGGTTTTAAACACATTTTTTTTGGCAATTTTGTTGTTTGAAATGGGGAAAAATATTTGTGGTTAGTTTTGTGTAGTTTTTAGTTGTAGGATTATCATAGTTAGTTAAAAATTTAGTGTTCATGAAGGAATGGAAAATATACGTAGATAATTTCAACTATACCTATATTGTTCAATGGCATTGAATCATTTAGCAAACCATTTTTTCTTTATAGGGAAACATTTTCTTGTGGAAAAGTTGACTAAGATATCTCTTGTTTCAACTAACCACCCTATCATGAAATATCATTCATATTATAATATTGAAAAATATTATAATAGTAAAGGTGATTATGAAACCACTTGTCAAAAAAAGCCAGAGGCCACAAGATTTTGTGGATAGGTTCAATTGAAGTTGGGATATCTTAAAATTTCTCTTTCAAAATTTGAAAAGGTTATGGAGGTCCACCCTGAGAACTGTGAGAGATTAAAAGTTGTAGACCATATATATTCTCAACAAGGGCATGTAGATAAGGCTTTGAAATTTTTAAGAAAGGCAACTCACATAGATCCACATGATGTCCATGAATTTATCAAGGCGGGTGAGTTATTAATATCATTAGACCCAAATGCAACCTTAGATTCTCTTAAGATGCCAAAGTATCTTATGAAGAAGAGTAGAGAAGAAGTGTGCATTAAATTGTTAAACAACATTGGGGTTCTTAATTTTGAGCATGAAGAACTAGAGTTGCCTCAACAAAATTTTATGGAGGCTTGGGAAATGATGTTCTGCCTCTACATAAATCTCTGTGGTCATTTTTGTGCATTTTTTACTTGTAAGATTCTCATGGTTACTGAAAAATGTAGTTTTCATGAATGAATGGAAAATATGCATAGAGCCTTTGAATTATACTCGTACTCTGCAATGGAATTGAATTATTTAGAAAACCATTTTTTCTTCATCGCAGACGTTTTCTGGTGGAACAGTTGACTAAGACAACTCTTATTTCAACTAGCAAACCATCTCATGAAATCTCATTAATATTATAATCTTGCACAGAATTATCATAGTAAAGGTGATTATGACACCACTTTTCAAGGAAAGATAGAGGCCACAAGATTTTTGCATAGGTTCAATTGAAGCTGGGAGATCTTAAGAGTTCTCTCTCAAATTTTGAAAAGGTTTTGGAGGTCCACCTTGAGAATTGTCAGAGCTCAAAATTTGTATGCCATATATATTCTTAGCAAGGGCTAATAAAGAAGGCTTTAGAAATTTTAAGAGAGGAAACTCACATAGATCCACTTGATGCCCATGCATTTATCAAGGTGGGTGAGTTATTAATATCATCAAACCCAACTGCAGCCTTAGATTCTCTTAAGATGCCAAAGTTTCTTATAAAGAAGAGAAGAGAAGAAGTACCCATTCAATTGTTAAAAAATATTGGGGTTCTTCATTTTGAGTGTGATGAATTAGAGTTGGCTCAACAAAATTTATGGAGACATTAGGAAATGAATTTTTGCCTCTACAAAAATCTTTATGGTTAGTTTTATGCATTTTTCACTAGAGGGCAACATTTTCTTGTGGAATAGTTGGTTGAGACAACTCTTGTTTCAACTAACCACCCTCTCATGAAATCTCCTTCATATTATAATATTGCACGATCTTATCATACTAAACGTGATTATAAAACCACTTTTAAGGGAAAGCCAGAGGCCAAAATATTTTGTGGATAGGTTCATTTGAATTTGGGAGATCATAAGAGTTCTCTCTCAAATTTTGAAAAGGTTTTGGAGGTCCACCCTGAGAACTGTGACAGCTTAAAAATTTTAGGCCATATATATGCTCAACAAGGGTGGGAAAAGAAGGCATTGTAAATTTTAAGAAAGGAAACTCCTATAGATCCACTTGATGCCCATGCATTTATCAAGATGGGTGAGTTATTAATATTTTCATAACCTAGTGCAACCTTGATTATCTTAAGATGCCAAAGTCTCTTCCAAAGAAGAGAAGAGAATAAGTACCCATTCAATTGTTAAAAAACATTGGAGTTCTTCATTTTGAGCATGATGAACTAGATTTGGCTTAAAAAACATTGATGGAGGTATTATGAAATGGTGTTTGGGTTGAATTCATAAATAAAATCCCCAGTGCTAATTCTGCATTTTTTCCTATGCTCTTTTAGGTTATGAAATTCTTCCATCGACTAGAAGAAGGTAGTGTTTCACTTGAGTTACCATGGGATAAAGTCACAACACTATTTAATCTTGCTAGGCTTTTTGAACAACTATATGATACTGAAAAATCAAATCTTTTATACAGGCTAATATCGTTCAAGTTTCTTGATTATAAGGATGCATATCTACATCTTGCAACCATGGCTTAGGCTCATAATCAGATCCAACTAAGCCTAGAATTTATTGGGGACACACTTAAGGTGGATAAAAACTCATCAAATTATTTATCTATTCTTGGAAAAATGGAACTGAAAACAGATGACTAGATTAAAGAAAAGAAACAATAAAAGATTCACAAAGTAAATCAAATGAAAATAGTTCTTATGTTGACATTTCACTTGGATATTGGAATTATTTTGCATCTGTTTGCAATGAGAGGAGGGATCCAAAGGTGGAGGCACAACATCTTGAGAAGGCTAGAGAACTGTATTATAAACTGTTGGCATAGAGACTAGGAAATGTTTATGCTATAAATGAGGTAGCCTTATGCTAGTTGAAAGGGGTCAATTTGATATTGCAAAGGAAATTTTTACCCAGGTATAAGAAGCTGCAATAGGAAATATCTTTGTTTAGATGCCTGATGTGTGGGTAAATCTAGCACATGTTTACTTTGCACAAGGAAAGTTTGCGCTTGCAATGAAAATGTATCAAAATCGTCTAAGGAAATTCTAATTTGGCACTCACACCGAAATTTTATTATATTTTAGCTCAAGCACATTATGAAGCAAAACAGTGGCAATATTGTAAAAGAACATTATTAAGAGAATTAGTTTTAATGATTTTTTCTAATTTTTGTTTAATGTAGTGAGAGTTTTGAATTACCTCTAAATTCGTTATAGAGGGCATCCCCAAAACTGATTTTTCTACAGAGGGCCCTAGTGAATTCAAATTCATTACAGAAAACTCTAAATTCCTCGCCCTTTCCAACCTTTTTAGAAGTCTACAGGCCCTCTTTGAATCCTTATCACTCATGCAAGTAGTTTTTGATCAAAACACCTCATGCCAATACATCGCATGCATGAATACATCACACTAATATTTGGGCAAATTGTTTTTTTTTTTAATTCTACTTTGGATTTGATGACTAACTATTTAGTCACTTTTATTTCTCTGACTAAATTATTTTTTAGTCAATGACCAAATTAGTCATTTATTTACTCATTTATAGCTGAGTTGTAAAAAAAGAGTTGAATTTAGTCATTTATAGTTGTTGTGACTAAATGTTTCAGTCACGTAGTCATTTATTTTATAAATTCTACTAGTGTGACTTGGCATATGGTTTCCCGAGGAAAGATTTCATGTCTTAGGTAAAATATGGGATACTTTAAAAAAAAATCTCACAATAATGGTGTAGCAACCACTTTAAAGTGGGGGCATACATCGATGACATCTTTCAAGAAACTTTCATGGAATGATTTTTCTTTTTTCTTGTGATGTCTCCTCTTCTTCATGGTGTCGTTGGGTTTGATGTCCTCCAAGAGTTTACTATCTACCATCATAGCATGATGTGAATGAGGCATCCCATGAGTGATGATCTAACACCCATAACTTTTCCTCTCTTGGAGACATTAGTAAAAATTCTCCCTAAGAAGAAGACCTTTTCATGAACAAAGAAAATTCCTCTTTAACAAAATTTTACATACATTACTTTACAAAATCATTTACAAAAGAATTACATTGTGGTGCCTTATTGCAGTTATCAAGAGGATAGCTTTGGTATAGTATGAGAGGCTAATATTATTCTCTCATTTTCCACCTCATTGGGACAACTCACCTAGTGGACAGACCGAGGTTTCACTACCCCAGAGTGAGAAACATATCTTTTGGACAAATAGCCTCATTCTACATCACATTGGGATAGTTGTGCTCGATCCTTTTGTTTCTCTTTTTCTTGGCCTCTAACAGGGTATGATTATGTATCTTTTTTATTGCTACATACTTAAGTGTCTTGAATGTATACTTTAGTGTGAGTTTGACATGGGTTCATCCTCTCACTAAATTGGGGGTAAAATGTAGTAATTGTAAAAATATCCTTTTTCCTTGATTTGTGAATAATTGTCATTGAATTAAACTAAGATCGCCTAGGTTTAATTTTGTAATGTACTGTAACACATTCACATTGATCTTTGCCCCCCTTTTTATAAAATGAACTCTATTTATCCCTTATTTGAGTGTTGTAAAGTTTTATTACACACTTTCACACTTATCTAGGGCCATCTTAATCAAATATGGGTAATTGGAGTTAATTATCCCCTTTAATTCACATTTAAGCTTTATTTATGAAACCTCTCAAAGATCTATCCTGACACCCATAATTCAAATTAATTAACATTTAATTGGGAAAAATCATGGTCTTATAAATTGGTGTTTGGACCCATTTTACCTAGGTGGTGAATGGGTCCTCCATCTATAGGACCCCCCTTTATCAGCTGAAAGATGGAAAATTGGGTTTTTACTTTCCGCCTAGGGGGTTTATGACCTAGGAGGACAATTTTCACTTTTACTCAAGAACAAACCCTTGAAAATTTAATGCAAAATAGAAAGAGATCTTCCAAGAGGGTTGTTTTAGGGGATGAATATGATCTAATAAGGGGTTCCACTAAGTTTAGACTTGGAAAAGATAATAAAATTCTAGATGAAATGAAAAACCCTAATTGAATGCAAAGTAACACTAAATGACCTCGAAAAGTGAATGAAACAACATAGAAAACTACACAAAAAAATGTGTGCACTTGGAAATCTGGAGATGGTTGGATGGAGATCTAGGACACTAAAAAATTTGCTTTTATTTTTTACTAGGACACATTCGCTAAGCTAGGTGAATTAGTCCAAATTTTGGTAAACTATGTGGAAACAAGAATCTACCAAAAGGGTATCTGAATCTAAAAAAATCCAAAAATTGACTAGATCTGGGACTCATTCGCCAAAAGTGGCGAATCAGTCCAATTGGGCTTTTCTGAAGTTTCAAAGTCTAAATTTTCTCTTCCCAATTTTCTCAATCTACCTCTATAATTTTTCAAATCCAAATCTTCAATTTTAAACTTTTAGCTCTTCTCCAATGTTCTACAAGGATTGATGACAACTTTGAAAACTTTTCTCCAATCTTGCTCCTTAGGAAATTTGCAACCTAGAAATGCAAATCATACACAAAGGAGAGGGGAAAATGTTGTTAGTCTAGTGGATAGGGGTTTTCCATGGTTGAAGCCTATTTTTGAAATCAATCCTTGAAATGAAATCAAATAGGAATGAAGAATGATGAATGAAAAAATATCAATGTTGCAACTCACCAAGCCCTTACAACAAAGTGTTGCAAATATGATAGAGTGGTTACAATGGATGTAGATCTTGATCCTTGCTTGAATGAGATAGATATTGAATTGAATGCTTGTTTGAATCATGAAATCCTACATCAAAATTATTAGCTCAAAACCAAACATGATGCATGTAATATTTGACATGATCATTGATGCTTGAATAATTCTCTAGAATGCTTGATAATCTACCCTTGAATTCTCTTGTGAATTCTTGTGAACTCAAAATTTCTATGAGAATGAACACTTGAATACTTAGGATGTTAGGATGAAAATTAATGAAAGAACCTTGTATTTATACTTAATTATGCAAGAATTCTTGAAATTACAACACTACAAGCCAACATCAGATCTAGGAGAATAAAATTACACTAGAAATTTGAATTAATTTTAATTTTGGGCCACACGAGACTCGCCCAAGGTGGTCAATGAGTCCCACTTGGCTTAATTGTTGGGATAAAATTCTATAATGGTTATAAATGTGTGAAACCTAGTTTGGGGCCAAAATATCCAAGTGGGACTCATTCACCCAAGGTGGTGAATGAGTCCCAGATCACTAAATTTGTGTGATTCAAACTTGAAACACCTAAATTATGATTGGCTAATGATTTGTGTTGAGATTATCCTCAAAAATATGCAATAAATGAGGCTTGTGGATGAAAAATGGGGCCAATTAAAGCATAAGAAATCACAATTATTAAGGACAAGTCTAGAGAAGTGTGAAAGTGTGTTACAACACTTTACAACACTCCAAATAAGGTAAGATTAAGGTTCATTTTGATTAAAAATGGGTTTATTAGGTTTAGTTAATTAATTAAACCTTAGAAAAGTGTGAAAGTGTGTTGCAACACTTCACAACACTTTAGCAAGGTACCATTTAAATATATTAGTTCACAAGGTCCAAAGACCTAATGTGAATGTGTCAACCACATTACAACACTAAATCAGGGCAACATTAATACTAATTGAGTAAGGAGGGACCAAACAAGTTTGAAAATGTCTCGACGACATTTTTTGACACTAAATTTAGCCCCACTTTAGTGAGAGGATAAAATTTCTTCAAACTCAGACTAAAGTAGACAAACATGCACATTAAGAGGGGTTCAAATGTACCAATTCCAATAAGATGGGATGAAAACTATCAAGAGGGGTGATCAATCCCCTAGGATCAAGATCCCATGAAAAATCAACATAGGCACAAAATAAAACACATGAGAATGATATAAAGAGAAAAAACAAACCACAAGTGTGATTACCAAAGACAAAAAAGAGAAAAAGTAAAAGATAAAAGAGTTGGATCAAGCTTCAACCATTTTTCCATCACGATGTGGATTATATCAAGGTTTTTTTTCCAAAAAATGCATACTCACTCTAAGGCAACAAAACTCTTGGTTGTCCACTAGGTGAGAAGTCCTAAAAGGTGATAAATATACACTCATGGCAGGTATGCACTCACAAACACACATAAGTAGCCATGGGGAAATTCATGCCTCGGTTAGGATTCCCGCTCAAAACCTACCAAATTTATACCTCCTGATAAATTTGATAAGGTATTGCACAAAAGAAATGATTTTAAAGCTTCATGAGACAAGCCAAAATTCCTATGCTTGGTGTAACTAGAGTAAGTTTTTTATATTAATTGCAAGTAGCACAATAAATTAAACCCCAATCAATAATAGAGCACAAAGAAAACCATAAGAAAATAAACGTGAAAGAAAGCCGTCTAGTCTTAAAGCCTCCCTTGATTGACCTCTATTGGCCTTCTCCATCTTGCTACAAATTATATGATTTCCCTTAGATTGAACTGCAACTATAATTTGTGCCTAAGAAAAGCATTTAAAATATTGAAGTATTGTATGCTCAAGTACTCAGATTTCTCAAGCATGTTGTGTGTGAATGAATCCAAATGAATAGAAAGAGGCCCTTCTTAAAGAATGCCAAATTGAAAATGTATGACTAGGATTATATGTTGGTAAATCCCTAAGATAAAATTCTAGAAATCAATGTGATGAGGAGCATCAGAGGGCAACATTAGGTAAAAAGTTAGGGAAAGATTTGAAATGAAGGGTTGAGATTTAATTGGAGATAATTAAATCAAAGGTGGAGAATAAATGAGATAGAAGTAGTTGGAAAATAAAATAATAATAGTAATTATTTGATATATGGAGGAATGTCGACTTTTGGAGAATAATGGTTAAATTCATAAATGGGAATAAGATAAAAGACAATAAATAATTATTTTAATTATTTACTTGTGGTTTGAAAAGTGGGTTAAATGAATAATTTTATATAATTCAAGAAGAAAAGGATAATGAACAAATTAAATAATTAATGCTAATTATATTATTGTAGGCGAAAATGAAAAAAATGTAATTAAATAAATTAGAAATTTATTTAATTATTGGAGGGAATAAGGATTAATTAGTAACATATTTAAATAAATATATGTAATTTATTTACCTAAACAATCATGGAGGAATAATTAAAACTTTAATTATGTGGGGGAGAAGCGTGGTCATCATAGAAAAATATGGTTTGCAGGTCTAGGCCATTTTTATGTGTCTAAATTTTTTCCCTCTTTGACATAATGTAGTTTATCATGTTGTGTCAAAGAAAACAAGTCAAAAATATGCCCCAGTGTGAAATTAGGGAGAGGAAGGATGAGGAGGAGGTAGTGGTATTCCCCCTCAAGAGGACAGTTGGGTTCAAAGAACACAAGTGTGCTCTTGAAATGTATGCGAAGACAAGAGGATGAAGGAATAGAAGAAATGTTAGAACATAAGACATGGATGGTAGGAAAAAAAAGGAATACTTCAATATTTTTCCAAATAACATAATAGGTGTTTCATATTCATCATTGGGTAGTAAAATGTGAAAAATGGACAACAAACACCATGATATGACATAAACCAAGGTGTGAAAGGTCATCTAGTTGCAAAAAATAGAAAGTTGCAGGTGATGAGTATAGTTTATGGCATAATTATTAATAGGGTTGTTGTCCATTTCCTACAGTTTTCATAAGAATTTGATAGTTGGGAGTTGATCTTTTCATGATCTTTCCATAAAACTATAGATTTTGGACATGAACTTATTTTCATAACTTTCAAATGATATTGACATGTTATATGAACTGAGTGTGTTAATTTTGCATGTGATTAATGAATTTTGCTTTAAGATGATTACAATATGCAATTGTTGTGCATGCTAACATTGTCATGTAGATAATTAGAGGTCTGCAATTCAGGAAGATTCCACCAGTTGGTCATGTGCTATATCGGTCAACAAGGTGGTCATTTAATGGAGGGAAGACTCTCGATAGCTGGAGATTCCTCATGAAAATTGAATTGTAACCACCTTGTAAATGCTATTAATTTCCTATTGAGTAGGTGTAGGAATTACTGTTGTGAGAGAGTCACATTATGGAAAACATGCTTGACAAATTTTGTGTATGTGTAGCTACCTCTGCTCTTTTCTAAGTTTTCCCTAGGTGGTGTCCTTCGGTTCTGTTGGAGTTGACTGCCTTGATAGGTGGTTAGATAAATAAGACTCTAATGTTCCTTCGGAGCTCTCTCTCTCAATATCTCTTTTTTTCTAGTCAAAGAATGTTAATTTGAGGATGTAATTGCACTCTTAAGCTATTTAGTAATATATTCATGTTGCTCATTTGTACTCTTGTTTTGCAATAAATGAAATGAAGTTATAATTTTATGCATCTGAGTCTATCTTAGTTTTAGGGAGTACTTATCCAAGGGGGGCCACTTGGTGAGTATTTCATTCTGTACCTTAGTTTTTTTTAGTTGTTATTTTATGTTTAGTAATTAGTTAAGAATCTGGCACTGACTATTCTTGTAGCCACTAGAATTCCATCCTATGGTTGTTCCTATAGCCAACGTAGACAAAGTAGTTTCCTATTTGTTCACTTAGATTTTAATTTTTCTCATGTATTTCATTTTTGTCTAGTTATTGGTTAATGTTCAACATTCATATTATTTCCTTCCAAGCAATTTAATTTCATTATTGTGTCTTTCTTAGTTGTAGGATGAGTGTGGCTACTTTGGATTCCTAGTGCACATACAATGTTGACCCATTTTAAGTTTACATCCCTGGGTTGACAATTTAAATGCACCTTCATGATGATTGAAATAGATATTCAGGTGAGATGTCCAATCTCTGAATCACAACTGTAAAGGCTTAGTTGTTGAAACATTGTTAGGGATGGTGTCAAACTAGGAAGTTCTTTGGAGTCATTGATAGTTTTCTAAAGAATTTTTGGGATTTTTTTCTTAGTTTTCCCTCTCGTTTACAAGAGTTATGACCCCCCTATTCTTTTTCCATTTATTTGTGTGAGTTGGCTGAGGGTGAGTTGATATTTAATGCATAGTGAAAGGAGAAGAGATACTCGTGGAAGATTCCTTCCTAACAATAATGATCTATTCTAGATAATTGAGTATTAGAAACTTCCAAGAAACGAAGAAGAAGAGCCACACCTCTTTGCTGATACATTTCTAGATCTGACTAGTTCTGAAGTTTTCTCTAAAGATAAAAATTTGATTGAAGACCCCTATGCTTTGTAAATTAATCAAGTAGGAATGGGTGATGCAAATGGAAACAAACCTAAGAAACCAACTTTTCCTTTCCCCATTTCTCATCAGTATGAAGTAGACAACCTTAAAAATATCCTTTCTTCAATCCTTCCTAAGTTTTATGGACTTTTCACAGAAGATCCTGATACATTCTTGTTTAATTTTGATATACTTTGTAGGAGTTATGACTATACCACTAATGCCCATAGGCTTAAGCTATTTCCTACCACTTTGAAATAAGATGCATTAATATGCTTCATGAGCCTAGGTAGAGACACTGTGAAGACTTGGGAAGAAATGAGGAAATTTTTTCTTGAGAAATACAAAGAGTATTATAGGGGCAGTGACATGAGAGGAGATGACATTTTTAGGATCTAGCGAAAGGAGGATGAGAGCTTGGAGGATTAAATTTCAAATTTTTTGTTTTTCCTATACAAATCTCCACACCATACACTCAATGAATAATAAAAGAAGTTTATTTTCTTGAGAGGAATTAATGATAGTTGCACAGATTCCTTGGACTTGATGGGAGGAGGAAATATCACCCAAGTTCCTTGAGAGGATATCAAGAAGATATGTCAGAACTATTATACGGCAGCTTCAAAGAAGGGGAGAGCTTATGAATCTTTTATGGGTAAGTCATCCACCAGTGGAGTCTCAAGGATGGAGATTACTCACTTGTTGGAAAAATTCAAGCAATACATCATTAATAATTTGGATACTCAGCTAGATTCACTTCAGGCCAAAAAGAAACAAGAGGAGGTAGAGGCAATGTTGGCAAAATATTTCCCTCATTGGAGACAAAAGAAGAAGGATTGTAGATGCAATATGATAGCTAATATTGAAAACAAGTAGATGGCACCTGAGTTCAAGACAATCTAGGGTGAAGATGATCAAGTCTACTATGTTTCAAAAAGGAGGACATGGGCTCCAATATAGGGTATGCCATTAGATCCACTATCTTTTATTGGGCCATATTATAATTCTTATTTATCTAGTAATCAATGGAAACCCCCATATCCACTCAATTATGGAGGATATCCACCACAACCTTGGAGTAACCCTCCAAATGATTGGCCCAATCACCAAAATTCTCTACTCGATTGGTAGCAACCTTAGGGGAATTGGCATTAGTTTCAAGGAAATAGGAACTACTTTTCTATCTTTTCCACACCCATTATCATTAAGCTTCTTGTGGAAGAGGAGGAGCCTCTGAATGTCCCCATTTAGCCTTGTGCACCCAAAAATCCTAAACCAGTCCCAACCAAGTAGACTAAACCCAAACCACCATTTCCCTAGAGGTTAGAAACTATGAAACAAAAGGAGGAAAAGGAGGATATAAATTTTGAAATTCTAGATCAGTTGAAGTATATATGTGTCTAGATATCTCTATTTCAAGCCATAAAAAATGTTCCTAGATATGGCAAAGAAATCAAGGAAGCATGACTTAAGAAGCCAGGCGGGAAGAAGAAATACCCCACTATAATTCATGTGGTGTGACAAATTTCTCACATCATCCTTGGGAAAGTGATTGTTCCCAAGCATAATGACCCAGTGAGTCATTAGGTAAGAGTTGTTATAAATGGGATGCAGATAAATAATGCTCTGATTGATTTAGGAGCAGCAATAAATATGATGACTAACAAAATCCTACATTAACTAAATATTGTAAGAAAGAGACCTACTTCTACTCCTACTATCGTACAGCTTGTTGATAGTTCTATTGTTACACCTGATGGTATAGTGGAAGACCTATTGGTAACTTTAGACTCTTGGGAGTACCCAGTAGATTTTATGATTCTTTCTCTTAAAGCCACACTAGGCGAGTACCCCATTATTCTTGGAAGACCATGGTTAGCAACAAAAACTTCTTATATTGGATGTCAAACTGGAAACATGCCCATTTCTGATGGAAAGATCACCAGAACGATTTTTCTCTACCCTCCTACTTAGCCATCCCATGATAAGGATGATCTAGTATGGCCACATGGTGGTGAAGAGGCTAAGGAAGTTAATTATGTGGCACAACTTATGATGTTAAGTAGAAGTCCTTTTTTGCAGCTTCAAGATGAAGATGAATTATTACCTCACATAATTCCAAACCATTATGAGGTAGAAGAAGCATAATCCTCTCATGTATATGATTCTGCTGCTATAGTGAAAACACTCCTACCCTCTCTTCCTGCAACCGCTCTTCCTGCTACTGCTCTTCCTCCAACTGCTTGTCTTGTAGCCACCTTTCTTGTAGCTAAATTTCTTGCAGCAATAGGTATGTTTCACACATTAATGCCACATGAAATCAAGGTACCAAGCATTAGTGAAGAATTTATGGTTGAGTTAACTACACAAGTGCAAGTGTCAGAAGGGAAATATCTTAATATCAACAGTAAATTGAGTGAAGAACAATAATTATCATTGGAAAACCTACTTAGGGTCCACCAAAATGCATTTTCATGGGACTATCATGATATGAAGGGATTTGACCCTAAACTTTGCACTCATAGGATATATGTAAAAGATGATTGTACACCAGCAAGATAACCACAAAGAAGAATTAAACCTGCATTGAGAGAAATAGTAAAAGGGAAACTACAAAAATTTCTAGATGTAAGATTTATCTACCCCATTTCAGATAGCCAATGGGTGTCCCCATTAGTGATTTTTCCCAAAAAAGGATGGAAGTGGAAATTTTGTATTGATTACATGGAACTTAACTCTACCACCAAAAAGGACCATTTTCCCTTACCGTTCATAGATGAAGTTATGGACTTGCTTCCAGGAAAGCAATACTTTTCTTTTCTTGATGGATTCAAAGGATATAACCAAATCCAAATTGCACAAGAGGACCAGGAAAAGACCACCTCTACCTATCCATGGGGAACCTATGCTTACTCAATATTTCCATTTTGCTTATGCAATGCACCTACAACTTTTCTGAGGGCAGTCATTAGCATATTTTCAGACATCTCTCATGATTGAATGGAAATTTATATGGATGATTTCACTACTTATGGTGCTGATTTCAATGAAGCATTGGAAAATATTAATAGATTCCTACAAAGTTTTGAAGACCACAATCTATTTTTAAATAGTGAGAATTGCTTCATGATGATGTAGGAAGGTGTAGTTCTTGGCCACTACATCTCTCACAAAGGAATTCAAGAAGATCCTGCAAAGATTGAGATGAATACCAATTTGCCTATCCCTACAAAACAAAAAGATGTTAGGATTTTCTTATAAAATGAAGGTTATTCCAATAATTTCATCAAAGACTTTAGTGAAATGGCAGCACCATTGTATGATATCCTAACTAAATATGTTGAGTTCCAATGGACATAAGACTATGACAATATATTTTCTCACTTGAAAGAAAGTTTAACTCATGCTCCTATGCTCAAGGGATCTAATTGGGAGTTTCATTTTCACATCCATATAGATGCATCAAAAAATGCTATAGGAATAGTCCTAGGATAGAAAGAAGGATTTATTGAAAACACCATTTACGTTATCAGCAAAAATCTACAAGGAGCTGAATTCAATTATACAGTGATAGAAAAAGAAATGTTAGCAGTGATCTATGCTTTAAAAAATTAATACATTAGATAATAGGCTACAAAATATTTGTGCACACTAATTAGGTAGCCATTAAAAACCTTATGAATAAACCTCTAATTTCGGGAAGGCTAGCAAGATGGTAACTACTAATGTAGGAGTTTGACATAACCATTGTGGATAAACAAGGGAAGGTTGGTGTTGCAGATTTCTTTCAAGGTTGACCACATCAGAGGACAATCAAGTCATAGATGATTCTTTCCCTAATGAGCACTTATTTTCCATCAGTGTGTAAACACCCTAGTATGTTGACATAGCTAATTTTCAAGTCATAGGGAGAGTCCTTCCTCACTTCTCTCCAAAAGCGAGTAGAGTTTTCATTGAAAAATATTTTCCTTTCTCATGGATTGTTGGATGTTTGTTCTACACTAGACCTCACCAAGTCATGATGAGATGTATGAGGGAAGATGAGACATGATATTCTACATGCATGCCATAATGAATCCTATGGAGGACATTTTTCATCCAAAAGGATAGCAATGAAGATTTTGAACACACGATATTACAGGCCAACACTCTACAAGGATGCAAGGATATATACAAGGAAGTGTGATAGATGCCAAAGGATGGGCTGACCAACCAAATATGATGAGCTGCCACTTTTCCCCTAGGTAGTAATCAATCCATTTGATAAGTGGGGACTAGAATTTTTAGGACCCATTGATCCTCCATCAAAAGGTAAATCCTATATTCTAGTATGCCCTGATTATGTAACTAAATGGGTAGAAGTTAAGGCCATCAAGCATGCAAGAGATAACAAGGTTGAAGAATTTTGATATGAGGAAATTTTCACATGGTATGGGGTTCCAAAAGAGATAGTGACTGATCAATGGAATCAATTCACTTTAACCTTTGTTACAACACTAGTCAATGAGTACAACATTAGGCACAAGAATTATACTTCTTATCACCCTCAAGCCAATAACCAAGTTGAGGTGACCAACAAAGAAATTGAAGCCATTCTGACTAAAACAATCACTATCCACAAAAAGAATTGGGCAAGCATGCTACTAGAAGTTGTTTGGCCTTATAGGACTACCTGGAAAAAAAACTACATGATTCACTCCATTTGAGTTGATTTATGGAAAGACACCCATGATTCCCATTGAATTTGAGCATGACTCTTAAGACTACAGTAGAATTGCGCATGGATATTTTTGAAGCACAAAAAGATAGAATCATGCAGCTGAATGATTTGGATGAGATGAGGAAGGAAAATTAGCATCACACAGAGGTAGTGCAGACTAAGCAAATAAAGTGGCATGATAAATTCACCAAGGATAAGAAATTTCAGCCTAGAGATTTTGCATTGCTCTATGACTCAAGATATCAAGATAATGCAGGAAAATTACAAAAAAGGTGGCTCAAGCCATATGAGGTGGCTAAAGTATTATCCAATGGAGTTATTCAACTTTCTACCATTGATCCTATTAGGTTTAATCTACTAGTGAATGGTCATAGCGTGAGATTTTATCACAAGACAACTTCTAAGGAAGAGTTCCTACAACAATTCAATCAACATGTAGCACCCAAACTTCCTGTAGTGAAAGGAAGTGGACCTAGTGTCCCTTCTTCTAGATAATTAAGGTATGCCACTTCTCATAATAAATATTACCACTTTGTGGGAGTCCAATTCTTCACTCATCCACCCATTCATTCCACCTTTCTCTCTCTTCCACCTCACCACCATCATTTCACTTCACTTCATTCCACCTCATTCTGCTTTGCTTTCATTAATTTCTCAATTGATTTCTTAAAAATTGAACAGTAATTTCTCCATGACCTTTTCAATAAATCTTCCATGAATTTAGGTATGTTCACATCAACTGTTATATCTTATTTATCTTCTAGTGCATATATTTAATTGTTGTGAATTAATATGGAATGTTTTTCCATAGCATGTAATTATTCCCTGTCCCTATCAAATCGACATTCCACCTCACATGTTAGGAAACATGTGAAAATTTAGGTTGGAGGGGGGAATGTCAATTCCATGTCTGCATGTCTATCCATATTGGTTCCCATCAAAAAAATTTAATTTATTGAGTTAATTCAAATTTTGGGTGAGATGACAACTTGTATGTGTGAAATGAAAATCCTCCGCCACCATTTTCCTTAATCATAGCCTACATTTATTACTTCTTTATTTATTTAATTGCTCTTGTCATAATGCTAAGCCAAAAGGTAAAATTTAGACGACACCAGCATCGGAAATTTAGCAGAGTTGCAAGCAAGAGAAGTTTGGAAGGAGATACTTGGCATTCAGACAAGGATTGCAAGAAGAAAAACTATGTAGAGTGCTTGTTTGATTGCAGACAATGGGAGGTGGGTTAATTTGAAGTGAAACCATGGTTCATGATGTATTACTATAGGATGCACCTTGCTTGGCCGAGTTTAGAAACTGTGGATGGATAGATTATTTCTTAAAGCTAAATGGTTTTGATGAAGATGTTGTATTATAATTCACCCAAACATTGTCTGAAGAAAAGGTCACAATAGAAGGGTTGGAAGTCACAAGTACAAAGGAAAGAATTGTAGAAGTTACAAGGTTGTCTACTGACGGTAAAAAATACCCTGTTGTAAGAGATGCCAGGTCAGCTAGGGAAATTTTTACAGAACCTAATGACCCTTCATTGAGCATGGAAAAAAAAGGAGCAAAGAGGACTTCTCTACCCAAGCTATGGAATCAGGTAGCAGTTTATGTTGTCAAGTATATTACTTGTGAAGGTCACTAGTTGAATTTACATTATGCATATTTTAATTTGTTGAACCACATGAAGCACATAAGGATAATTAATGTGCCTAACTTTCTATAACACCTTCTTTCGATCAAGATAACAGAGACCCAAAAAGGTAACGACAATTTTGTTTCCCACCATTATCTGATAAAATTATTAGTTGAAAAGTCTTTGCATGATGTGTCTTATATTTCTTGAGAGTAATTTTTGAGTATTGATGAAATTAGAATAGAGAATTTACAACCGAGGGTTTTTCCTCAACCTTGTAGGGCTCGTAGGAGAAGGAGAAATGTTCAAGCCACTTCTGGTGCCTCAACTTTTAACACAAGCCCTAGTGGAAACCCTCCTGTAGCCAAACAAACTATTGAGATTAGCTCTCATGAGATAGAGCATTTTGATAAAGAGAGTTCATCTCCTAATTCTGATGATGATGCTCCTCTGGGAACCCTAATGAAAACTAGGGCACAAAAGAAGAAGGAAAAACTAAAGAAAAAGAGAACCTAAAAGGACAATGGCAGAAAAAAAAAGTGTCAAGCTCTAAGAAATGAAAGGTTGACACTGTTCTTCCTATAGCAAAATAAAAACATGAATTCCCTCCCATAAAATCAATATCAATTGGGCCAACCTTTAGTGTGCCTCTGGAGGAAAGCCTTGAACCTGGAAAAATTCCATGAGAGGATGCAAAAGCTCCAATGGAGCAGGTAAATGTTGAAGAAAAGGACATGTTTGAGGAAGCAACAAATTTAACATTGGCAGATCTTGTTGATATTGCAGAGAAAGTTGAAAATCAGGAATGTGAGGAAAATTATAAACTCCTACAACAATGTTTACTACAACACAAGCAATAACAAGAACAAGATCCCCTACAAATTGAAATGAGAGAATAGGCAACACCCCTGCAACCAAAATTGGCTGAACAAACAAAAGCCATACAAATGGTACTCTACCAAGAGCAAGCACAAATTCTAGGAAAAATGATGGTAGGAGTACATAGGCCCTCTGATTTTTCAATAAACATGGTAGTCCTGAAATTTTGGAAATAAATACAACGAAGGGAAGAATAATCGAAAGCAGAAAAATATAGGCTAAAGAAGGAAATTGAAAAGAGAGATGAGGAAATTGAGGATAAGAATGCAAAAATTATTGTTTTAAAGAAGATGGTTGACATAAAAACTTTAGTACCACATATATTAGAGTCCAGGGCTCTTTCGTGGGTCTATGTGTTGTATTTAAATGAGAAGCATCTTTCTTTCAAGCTAGCAAGAATTGTTTCAAGTTTGAACCCCTCCATTGAGGCCCCTACTAAATTTTTCAATGCTTTTCGGATTGCTCCTCTTGAGATGAATTTTTTTTGTGTGAATTTTATTTACATAATTATGTTGTGACCAAAGAAAATGATTGGTATCCACTATTATATGTTGGGGATGTCTAGTTAAGTGCATTCATGTCCTATATACAAAATGAAGTAAGTTGGGGAAAGCAGTACAGGGTTTATAGGCAAATTGAATCCAGCATTCCTATGCCCATTAAGACTGAATCTAGACTTCCAAGAGACATTTTTAAAGATTGGCACAAAATTCTATACCAACCAAGCTATAGTTGTAGGATCCTACCTAAGAGAGAGATAGTTTAAAAAGCATATGAGGAGATGACAAGAACTGTAGGAGAATATATAATGGGATACTTATCACATAGGTGGAACATCCTATCTGATGATTTGAAGCAAGAAGAGCCTCATTCCATGCACACCTATGCTGCAACACTTAAAAGAGTTGATAGATATATGTAGCTTGGAAGAACAAAATGGAAATTTTGGCTTCCACTAATTTTTCAGCCACCCATCCTACTATGGCATGTGTTAAACTTCAAATATTATATGTATGATATAGCTGATGAAAGACAAATGGATCAGGCTGGGAAAAAAACAATGGCTCTATTGGGATCCTAATTCAGACATGAAAAAAACTGATGTAGGACATCTTGCAGTTTCCAACTTCAGGGAATTGACCAAACAAAAGCACAACTCTTCCTTTTTTGGAGGACCAGTGAGACATTATTCTGGGGGGGAATGATGATTCTAATTTATGGTCTAGTTATTGATAGGGTTGTTGTCCATTTCCTGTAGTTTTCATAATACTTTGATATTTACGAGCTGATATTTTCATGATATTTCCTTAAAACTATAGACTTTGGACATGAACTTATTTTCATAACTTTCAAATGATATTGACATGGTATATGAACTGTCTATGTTAATTTTGCATGTGATTAATGAATGCCACTTTAAGATGATTATGGATATATAGTTGTGTATACCAACATTTTCATGCAGATAATTAGAGGCCTAAAATTCATGAAGATTATACCAGCTGGTCATGTGCCATATCGATCAACAAGGTGATCATTTAATGAAAGGAAGACTCTCAATGGCTAGAGATTCCTCATGCAAATCAAATTATAATTTCCTTTTAAATTTTCTTAGTTTCCTATTGAGCAGATTTAGGCATTACTATTGTGTCAGAGTCACATTAAGGAAACATTCATGATAGATTATATGCATGCATATCTACCTCTTCTCTTTTTCATGTTTTCTCTAAGTGGATTCCTTCGGTTCTGTTAGAGTTGACTGCCTTGCTAGGTGGTTAGATAAATAATTCTCTTATGTTCCTTCATCTCTCTCTTTCTTTGTCTTTCTTTCCAATTGAAGAATGTTAATTTAAGGATGTAATCGCACTCTTAATCTCTTCAGTAGTACAGTCATGTTCCTCATTTGTACTCATGTTCTCCAATAAATGAAATGAAGTTATAAGTTTGTGCATATGAGTCTATCTTGGTTTTAGGGAATACTTATCCAAGGGGGCCCACTTGGTGATTATTTCATCCCATACCTTAGTTTATTTTATTTTTTATTTTCTATTCAGTAATTAGTTAAGAATATGGCATTGACTGTCAACGTAGCCACTGGAATTCCATCCTATGATTGTTCCTGCAACCAATGTAGACATAGTAGTTTCATATTTGTTCGCTCAGATATTCATGTTTGTCATGCATTTCAGTTTATTCTACTTATTGGTTTGTGTTCAAAATTCATGTTATTTCCTTCTAATTAATTTCCTTTCAGTATTGGGTCTTTCTTAGCTATAGGATGAATGTGGCTACTTTAGATTCCTAGTGCACATATAGTGCTGACCCATTTCAAGTTTGCATCCCTGGGTTGACAATTTTAATGCACCTTCATGATGATTGAGATAACTATTCAAGTTATATGTCTAATCTCTTAATCACACTTGTAAAGGCTTAGTTGTTGAAACATTGTAGGAGGTTGATAGGAAAGGAATGTCCTAACTCATACTAAGGGCCAAGTTGCCCCAATATTTTTGTCAAGACACACCAAAGATAACAATCAAGGAAAAATAGGTCATCAGATGTAATCACACCTCTAAATCCTTCATGGGACATCCTTGAGGTCACTAGTAACATGACTAAGAGACAGAAAAATAATAATAAGACAAAATAGACCAACAAAGTCAATAGCCATTCAATGTGTTTGTCAATATTTGTTTGGTGAAGGTTAATTGCTTGAAGGTTTGACAATTCGTTGATTTGATAGTTTGATAGTTTGATAGTTTTGATCGGTTGACAGTGCCTATCATCAGAAAGGACACATCTTGAAATGAAAAATGACATTTTGATGAGGTCCAATTCCAAGAAGGATGCATCTTGAAGGGAACCATAAAGTGACTAGGTTGACACTATTTTAGAAATTTAACTGTTTTGACTTGATGACTAATTGGACTATGTTGTTTTTTGGTCCATGATTTGAATGTTTATGTTCAAATTATTGTCTTGTGTGATTTTGACTATGTTTTACTAGAGTGACAAACCCTAAAGGACTTACCTAGGTGGCCTTAGGGGCTCATCAACTAATGGCCTTGCCTACATCATACACTCAGAGACCTCATAGTTTGACATGACTCTTGAATTTGTTTCAATGGAAAAGGACTAAAACATGATTTATTTGACAATGCCTAAAGGACTGACCTAACACCTCAGGGGCACATCGACATATGGAATTTCCTATGTCCAATCACAAAGGTAACATAGTTCAAAAAGAATAACTTGAGTGACTCTAACTCTATTTTGGGATTTTTGAAAGTTATTTAGATGTTTTTTATGTTTTGACGTGTTTTTCTTTTTGATTTTGATTTTGATTTTTGAAGTTTTACTATTTTTTGTCTTTTAGGGAATATTTGATTTTTTTTGTCTATTTTTAAATAATTGATTTTTTTGTCTTTTTGAGATGTTTTGATTTTTTGGATTTTGGGGAATATTTGATATTTTTTATCTGTTTGAAATGTTTTGATTCTCTAGTGACCAATGTAGAATCCAATGAAACCAGGTGTTAGGAAACGTCCCCCCTATCCAATTCTAGGACTTAACTACCAGGGATGGGATGGGGCATGGGTTTATTATGGATGAAAGATGGAGGAGAAAGGATGCAAGACATTAACCATTTGAAAGTCATGAAAAAGATGACCAATCCTTGTGATGGATGTAAAATAAGAGACGATAAAGAGTGAAGGAATTGTGATGGATGAGGGTGGAAGACCAGTTAGAGTGACAGTAGATTTCATACCAAAGACTGACTACACATGGCACCTGTTAACAAGTTTTCACCATGGTACTTATCTAAAGCTCTCTTGAAGTGGTTTTCACTATAGGATAGAGTATTTATGTTTATTATTTTCTTGATTTTTTGATTATTTTGTTGTCACCAAGACACATGCTGGTCAGGTTTTCATCAAGGTAATGATTTTTTGTATTTTTCATTTTTTGTATTTTTTATGGTTTTAACATGGCTCTTTGAAGCTATGTATAGAACTTGCATAGGTGCAAGCTATTAATAGGCTCTAAAAAAGGTTCCCCTTCAAGTGTGGAAAACTAATAATCGCTGGATCCAAAATATGTTGTTGTGACATATGGACCCATCTAGTTGGGCTCAAATTTATTGAGTATCTCATCTAGTGCTTGATTTTTTAGATTCTTTGTCAAAACTAGGTCATCTATGTTGAAGTGTCTAATAGAAACCCTTTTATTGTAACAATGAAAAAGATAGTTTTTATATTCCTATAGATGAGTCAAGGCCCTTTATCTCCATTCATCAATAAATCCTAACTCATGGAACTGAGATATACAATATTCCCCATCATCAATCAACCCTTTTATGGAGACCTATAGGGAGGGGACTTCAACCTCAATAGGAAGGATAGCCTCTAAACTGAAGATGATGGAAAATGAAGTGGCATCAATGGGTGTGTGAATTCTTGTGCAATATGCCTAGAGGTAAGGGTTAAGTTGAATGTGCCAGTCACAAGCAACATCATTGATAGTATTTTTAAGATTTTTGATTATGGTCTTGTTCGATGCCTCATCTTGGTGATTGCCTTATTGGTAATATGGTGTGGAAAAGTGGTGTTGAATATGGAATTTCTCACATAACTCATAGACATCCTAATTTTTAAAAGGATGACCATTGTCAGTGATGATGGTTTGAGGGAAACCATACTAGAATATGATGTAATTAAGGATGAATTCAAAGATTTTTTTACTGGTAATGTATGCCATAGGGAAGGCTTCACCCCATTTTGTGAAGTATTTGGTGGGAGTGATGATGAATTTATGGACATTTGATGAGGAGTGATGAATTTTTCCTGTGAGGTTAAGTCCCCATTGGGCAAAAGGCCATGGAGAAGTTATAGGTTGCAACTCCTACACAGGTGCATGAATGTGGTCATTGTTTATCTATAATTATCAACATTTTTTCTCAAAGTTATAGGCATCATGCTCCATTATAGGCTAGTAGTATCCCAGTCGCATGATCCTTTTATCTAGGGTTGGACCACTAGAATGGCCTCCGTATATACCTTCATGTACTTTGCATAAGGTAGTTTGTGTTTTCTTAGTGTTGAGACATCTGAGTAAGGTGTTTTCAAAGCTACATCTATATAAGGTATCACCAATGATGGCATAGTGAGTAGCTTTATGGATGAAGGACCTACACTAGTTGTTGGAGAGGATAGGTGATAGGGTCTAGGAATGTAAGTAGTCATAGATATCCATGTACTAGGGGTAATTTAGGCCAACAAGCTCACATATCATCTTAGACTCAGGGACATCAAAGGTGGGCACCAATAGTTGTTCCACTAAGAACTCATACTATGAAATATTTTTAGGAATATCCAAAAGGGATCCAATAGTGGCCATGACATCTATTGTTGTATTTTGAACATGTGGTACTTGGAAAAAGAAGATGTCTACAAAGTACTGCTTGAAACTATCAGCCATTCATTTGTATAGGGTCAATTTCTCATCCTTAGTATCATAGTCAGTGTTGACCTGTCGAATGACTAATTATGAATCATCGAAGACCTGTAGACTCTTGATTTTCCAATTTATTGTAATACACAATCTTATCATCAAGGCTTCATACTATACAATGTTATTTATGCATAGGAAGGCTATCTTGAAAGATTCAGGGATTTAAGCACCTTGAGGGGTAAAAAATAATATACCTACACTAGATCCATGATTAGTATGCGAGCCATTAAAATATAATTTCCATGTTTCTCCCATGTCCAATGTGAATATTGGTTTGTCAAGAAAATATGAAACAAAAGGGTGATCAGATTGTGTGGGTGTGTTTGCTAGTTGGTCAGTGATGACTTGTCCTTTTATTTCCTTATGTTCCATATACTGAATGCCATATTTATTGAGAATCATGACCCATTTAGCTAATCATCTTGCTAGTGCCACCCTACTGAGTAGATATTTCAGGGATCTAATATTTTCTACAAGCTTAGTCTGATGGTCTTACATGTAGTGTCTCAACTTTTGAGTGGAAAAAACTACTACAAGACAAGAACATTCAATGGGACTATAGTTAATCGTGTATCCCACCAAAGTGTGACTAATATAATAGATTACTCATTCTTTTTCCTCATGGTCACTTTGAGCTAGAAATACCCCCAGTGCAGTTGTAGAGGCCGATATGTAAAAAACTAGGGGTTTTTCATCAATAGGTGGCATCAGGATAGGTGGCATCAAGAGGTACTCTTTAATCTACTAAAAATTAGTCTCACACTTGTTTCACCAAATAACAAGGAATCCCTTGCATAATAAATATTGAAAAGGTTGACATTTATCAGCAAGCTATGATATGAAGCTCCTAATAGACTAGAGTTTTCCCTGTAGTGTTCGAAGTTGACTGATTCCTTTATGTGGAGGCATGTCTAATATTGCTTTGAATTTTGTTGGGTCTCTTTCAATGCCTTGATAGAAAAAAATATATCACAAAATATTTCTTGATGTCATGTCAAAGAAATATTTCTTGGGATTTAGGCAGATCTTATATTCTTCTAGCCATTTAAAAATATTTTCCAAGACTCTTAAGTGATCACCACATCTCAAGGATTTTTCCAAGAGATCATCAACATATTCTTCCATCAATGTGTGCATGACATCATGAAATATGGTGGTCATGGATCTTTGATAGGTTGTGACAACATTTTTCAGTCTAAAGGGCATGACATTCAAACAGTATGTACCCAATAGACAAGTGAATAACATCTTTTGTTGGTCTTTAGGGTCAATAAGGATCTGATTATATCTCAAGAATCCATCCATGAGGGACAACATCTCATATCCTATCATTAGGTCTACTATGATTTCTATATTCCAAAGTGGTAAATCATCCTTCCAACATGATTTTTTTAAGTATTGAAAAAACTATGCAGATACATATTTGTCCATTTAGTTTGGTCATTGGTACAAGGTTTGAATCTAGTTTGCATAGTCAATAGGTTTTATAAAATCAACATTCAATAATTTATTAAGTTCAACTTTGACCAACATTTCTATTTGAGAGTGCATTTTTCTAGGCTTTTTTTTGCCTGAATTTATGTTGGGATGAAATGGTAGATGATGTAGAACCAACTCGAGATCCAACCCTAGCATATCAGCATAATACCATGTAAAACTGATTTGGCATTCTACGAAAAATGCTTAAAATTCTCGGTTTCCTCTTCTATCAGGGATGCTGCAAAGAGAACAGTCTTGGGATTATCTACAGTATTGATGTTGACTTCAATTACATCTTCAATCAACATCAAGGATCCTTCTTGATTGACAAGGTTAAATTACAACCCTCTCTCCTCGGGTGCCTAAAATATGTTTTCACCCTTGGATATGTCCTTTCTTTTTACTTTTGCTTGGTCAAAAGGAACCTTGTGGTTTTCACCTAAAGACCATTCATTTTTTATTTTATTTTTGTCATTTTTTGCGACTAGAGTGTGGGACAATCTCACTAAAATATGCTACAACATCAAAACCTATAGTGAATCCAACCTTATGGTCCTCATGTGGTATGCCCTCCTGTAGTCCCATAAACTCAACAATGCCTCATCATTTTCAAATATGTCTAAGGTAGGTGGATCTTTTTGGTCACAATCACTCAATTGTGGGTAAACAAAGGAGATTCCATCATCAGTGTTAGTGAAGGATGGGGAAGCAGTTGATAGTGTAAATACAAAGGTATTATTGAGGTCCCAAAAGGATTATATCCATGGTCTTTGGTGGGACAGGTTCATAAAAGGAGTCAACACAAATATTGATATACATGAGGTTGATAAAGGATGGATGATGTATTTCAAATTCTTGGAAGACGTGATCAAGCTCATAGTCACTTGTGGTTTATGAATCCCACTCATATTCATTAGATTTAGTTTCATCATAATATGTGTCAGTAGGCTCCTCAAATATCTCAATATCTTTTGAAGCACTCACCTCCTTATTTGAAAGAACCTTGGTACTTGGAGCACCGATGTTAATTGGTATGAATCCTAGCCCTAAGTTCTTTGCTTGCATAAGATGCATCAAGGGTTCTATCATTCTAGTTTTATGTATACCAAGTCCACTAATTTTTTCATAACCCTTTTATTTCATGAGCTCAAAACCTTTGCCATATTGTTTTGTTGGTAGCGGCGACAAATCTTCTATCTTTGTAAATCCATGTTGAAATGTCCTCAATGTATTGTTTGTTCAACTCTCCCCATCTTGTGAATGTGGTGGTGGGTGTAAATTTAATGATAACTTTGGGTTCCATATTGAAACAACGCCTACCATAAGATTGAGGAGACTTAGGTAGATTTGTGATGCAATTGGTAGTATTCAATTTATACTCACCACAACCTTTGTCTTGGATCTTTATTTTGGGGTTGAAGGATGGGGTTTTGGATGTGGATGATTTAATGAGGGTGGAGGGATTGACATAAGTGGATTAAGTGGATGCGGAATGGATTTGGAAGCTTATTGATTGATAGGCAAATGGAATTCAGGAACTCCCCTTAAATTAGTGCAATATTGGAAGATATTGGGATCACTAATGATCGTGAATTTGGTGCCACTAAATGGAAATTTTAAGCATTTATGATAGGTGGAAGAATGAATTTCATGGTGTGAATCTAGGGTCTACCGAGGAGAAGGTTATATGGAAGTTAAAGATCCAAGACCTGAAATGTGGTGTCCATAAATATGGGTCCAACTCTGATAGGGAGTGTGATAAATCCCTAGGAAGAGTGTTCTTAATCATCATAGGCCTTGATTATAAGGCGTTTGGTCATGTCTATACATTCTTTATAATAGCTCAATGCCTTGGCCAATTTTAAGGTGAAAATATTTAGTCCAACTCCACCATCTACCAAGACTAGTTTGACCTTGTGTTAATGGACAAATAATTCAAGGTGCAATGGGTTGTTATGTTTAGAATTTTGTGTAGACTAGTATTTGTCAAATAAGGATACATGGGGTGAATTGACCAAGTATCCAACCATGGCTTCAAATTGGTCGATGTCTAGTTTGGTAGGAATGAATGTTTCTTTCAAAGTCTTATCAAGGATAAATTTGTTTTTAGGTGATAGGGGTAGTAGCTCAAGGATAGAAATGTGTGTAGGTGTCATGCCTAATTGGTCAAAAAGATTATATTGGTCTTTAGATTGTGGATCCTTTAAATAAGGATCAGATATAGTAACCTTAGCCCTATGAGTAGTGACGGTGCATTCATGAACCTTTTTAATGGTGATTGTGTTGACATAGTCATCAATGACATGGAGGTGATTAATTATCTTTGAGTAATCAAAGGCAGTTTTGAAATAATTGGCTTGATTGTCTATATTTTGACTTGAGGTGGAAGGCTTTCCTGAACTGTGATCTTGTAGTGGATTCTTGAAGATTTTATGGTCTTGATTGGAATTTTTTTGTTATCCTTTGATCTGGATGGTACCATTTTCAATTTGGTTTTGGATTATGTTCTTCAATTGATGGCATGATGAGGTCTTGTGCCCTTTGATGTAGTGGTAGTCACAAAAGGCTTTGTCATCCCACCAAGATGGTTTGAACTATCTTGGGTCATATGGTTTGGGCTCTTGAAGTTGTATAACATTTGATTGTACTAGCTTCTTAGAGAAAAATTTGATTGGTCACTAAAGGAGTGTATTGTCTTCGTGGGCATTTCCTAGTTTGTCTTGGAGGTCCTCGTTCTTGATTGTTTTCAACCCCTTGGCTATGTGTTCATTCGGGTGGGGTTATTTAAGAGTTAATGTGTGTCATTTTTATCTCACAACTTTCACATCTACAACTCGATCGTCTCTTACATTCTTATTGCGGAACCAAAAATTTGTTTTTTCGTTAGAGATTTGTTG
The DNA here is from genome assembly GCA_007115665.2 of Sequoiadendron giganteum. Taxonomy (NCBI): domain Eukaryota; kingdom Viridiplantae; phylum Streptophyta; class Pinopsida; order Cupressales; family Cupressaceae; genus Sequoiadendron; species Sequoiadendron giganteum. The sequence continues at coordinate 478,120,510 of CM021109.1, forward strand.
GTAGTGTTTTTGCTACTATATGTAAGTATACCTTGGGTGATTAGGAATTTTTCAAGTGTCATGAATTTCTCAAATAGGTCTACAAATTTGGCACAAAAATGTACTTGTAAAGGGTGTTTCAACTTTGAATTGAGTTTTTCTATGAACAAATGTATCCATTTTTTGTTTTTCAGGAATCTTCAGAGGACATCGAATTACCTTACTACATCATCTTTGGAAGAAATTAATAAGGGGTTCTCCTTCATCTTGTGTCATGTGGAATAAGGTAGTAATTGTGACATCATTTTCAATGTTATAAGCATAATTATCCATGACTTTATAAAACCTTTAGGTATCAGTGCAAACTATTGATGGGTGTTTTGGCACAACTTCTCAACACAGGAAATGCATAAGTGCATTACCTTTCTTGAAAGGAAATATCTAGCAAGTTTCTAAAAATCACCCCAAGGTCTCTTGAGTGTCAAGTCATGAATTGCATGGGATATCTTGGTTGATGTTTGATGTGATTTTTGTAGGTAATCACAGGGAAAACTTACATGATTTCAGTTAGAAGGGAAATCGGATCTAAAAAAAAAGTTTCTAAGGTGGGGAAAATACCGTATGTTTGTTGTAGGTTCAAACAAAAATCTTAAACCCCATTTATGTTTTGGATTTGGCTTTATAATGTGAAATGAACCTTAGCACAAATTACTTCTAAAAAAAAATGAAAAAAAAGGGCAGGGAAGAGAGAGGGTTCTTGGACCTACAACTACAAATGAACAATGATCATGGAGGTTTCTACTATGGATAGTTTCCTTAAAACAAAATTCAACTTAACAAGAAATTTCACAGTGACATGAAATATATGCTATCTTCTAAAGACTGCAAATTTTTTATCATTAATTCACCATGCATATGCATGAATAAAGATAAATATTTAAAAGAATCTTCAAATCTAGGTTCAAAATAAATTTACACAATTATCTACCAATAGTAAACAACCAAAAGTATGGACAAGAAAAGAATCTACACAACATAAATCTCCATAAATTTGAACAAAATTACTAGATCTACCAAAGATAGGTGAAAGGAAACTAAAAAAGAAAATCAATTTCAACTAAATCATCCAACTATGAGAGAAGAATCATAAAACATGAGAACAAATCCAGAAATGCACCAAATTCAATGTATTTCTATTGCAATTTTTGTAGCATGTCTTTACAACAACTCAAATCTCATTGAAAATGAGAGGCGACCCCCTATTTATAGTGTCCCAAAAGTAGAACATGTGGCCAAGATTGATTCACATTTGTGTGGCCACAATTCACTATAAACTATGGCTCTACCTACCCCCCAATATATTACATTTTAAAATAACTTTTGTCCATATCCGTGTTTTGTCTTCTAGTGGCAAGACTGTATCATTTTTTCTTCTTGTTGATTGCTCTTTTCTATAGCTATTCCTTTAGAAATTATTCATCAATAACAGGGTTTCCTTCTTGCTTCTTCGAAGCTGCATACTCCATGAATTTGAAGATCGTCGGTTGGAGCTTATCAACCTCCATGACATCGGATCTCAGCACTTGGTAGCTCCACTCTTTGGAATTATTAACAAGCTTCTTCCAATCCCCCTCATACTTGGAAATGTGATCTTTGAATAGCTCGGATTGGGAAAAATCTTAGGCAGCAAAGCTCATAAAATCTGTAGTAATTTCGGCCAACATCCCATCTTCCATCCTCTTTAGGAAGTGAGGCTTTATATTTTCTTGATAGATCTGGATAGTGGGCATTTCATATCTCCTCATTAGCTTTAGATATCAGAAGAAGAGTTCCCTAGATTCCTTGGCCCACTCAACATATGGATTTACCTTTTCAAGTACTTGTTCCAGCCTTTCCATCCGATGATCAAAGTATCGTTTCCATACATCCATCAACCAATAATCGTCATCTTTGAAGGAAAATTCCTTCTCCCAAATTTCACTTGGTAGCCTGAGGATAGCCTCAATTTTTGGGTAAGCAGCCCCATACTTCTTTGGGAATTCAATGCAGATTTTCCTCATACCTTCAAGAGACAGTTTCACCTCCAAGAGCTTCTTTGTTGTCTGAACAACATGATTGATACCTATGTTCCCAAAATACAAGACCTATCAGAACTAGTTTTTTGTGGTCTTATCCAAGTTCTTTCTCTTCTCTAGCTTGTTAATCTTCTCTTTTGACAACAACTATGGCAAGGTTGATGATGTGGCTGGTTGTTCCTCTATGGATGACCATTCTTGGATATAGGTTATCAAATCAGCCACCTATGCCTTAAGCTCCTTCTTGGAAAATTTGTCTTGCTGAATGAGATGCACCACTGTGATGATTGATTCTTGGAGATGATCAACCTTTTGCTCCCTAGTGGCCACTCCCAAGGCAATGGTGGATATGTTATAGCTTATTCCCTGCTCTCCCACCATCGGTGTAGCTTTTTGTACTGTGCTAGATCCAGAGGCATCCATCATTACCTTTGAATTTATTTTTGCGTTCTTGTCCTTCCTGGTATCGATTTGGGCTCGAGCCAATATAGCTTCCAACCTTTCCCTTGGGTCTTTTGGAGTGGGATCCTTCCTTTTTAGTTGTCTCTCCAACCAATCAGACATTGAGTACTTTTCTCTGGGTGAGTCCTGTTGATCCCCCCTTTCTTCTTCATTGACTATAACTACTCTATCACCGAGGGTCTCCTGCTCTTTCCTTGTATCCTCCTTCTCTTCATCAGAGTCCTGAATGCACACTATGCATCTGATAGGGGATTTGGTAGGTAAGCATTCATCAGGACTACTTTTCCCTTTAGTATATTTTTCTTATTTTTCTCATCTTGCCTAGGCTCCTCGAGTTTCTCAACTCCTAAATCCTCATAATTTTCAGTCTCTTCTTCAGGCTTATCTTCTTCCTTATCTTCCTTCTCTTTATTAGGAAAAACCCTTCATCATGTCCAGGTGTATGATCTCATTCTTTCATTGGAGAATTATCATCCTCCATCCCTATGACAACAACCTCTTCTTCAAAAATAGGCTATTTTTTAGCCTCCTTGTCTTCGATTTCCTTCAGTTTCTTAGCCCACTCAACATTGATCTCAAGATCAGCTATCTCTTCAATTATCTTTGTCAAAATTCTCTCATCATTGGAAGAATCATAGGTGACCTTGTCGATTACTCAATGCTTGTATATTGGTTGCTCATGATAGTCATATGCCTCCTCTTCAAATCTCTTAGTTGATTCCATTTATTTTCGGTGGTCCAATTCCTCGAAAATTTTCAGGGTGGCTTCCATTGTTGGTGACTCAGTAGGAGGAGTAGAAATTGGAGTGCTAATTATTGCCTAAGCCATCGTAGCTTGTACTACTAGATTTGTAAACATTCCTGAGAGCTTGGAGGGCACATTTTGCATGTATTTCATGAAGGATTCTCGAAGGGTGAGTGTTGGCATTGTGGTTGTAGCAGTGGGAGCTGGAAGAGAAAAGGAAGGAGACGTGGTAGAGGATGAATCAATTGATATTACCCATGCAATGGGAGAAGTAGAAGCAAGATGGAAAAAAATGTCCACCGTGGGCAGAGAGGATGCGAATACTACATGTGGGATAGGCAGAGTGGTGACAACAATAGTATTGGTTGCAACAAAATATGATATAATCAAAGATTTCAGTTGATCAGCCTCCATCTCCTCTCTCTCATGGAGCGTATATTCTTGGATCACTACCATTTTAGTGACACTACCCATTCACTTATGTTTCTTGGGATTTTCACCCTCTGAGGCCTTCCTAGCATACATTGTTGGGTTGGACTTTTGATCTTCCATATCCTTTATCTTTTTTGAACGAACTGATGGAGGAGACTTAGATGTTTCTCCCATCGATGCAATAGTTTTCCCACCACCAAAACCACTTGGCTCTCTCTCAAGCCCCTTGATTGTTAAGACAACCCTTTGTTTCTTTAATTGAGCTACTTTCTCATCTACCCATGCCTTTGTTCGAGCCTCAATAGGCTTGGTAAGTATGTTGAGGTCATGAACCTCTAGCTCATTGCAATCTATAAGTGTTTGATTAGGTGTAAAACACAAAACACTTCTTAATAAGACATTATATCATAGATTAATCAAATTGAACTAAATCAAAGCAATAATCAATTGAAAGCGTCATATTGTTCTCTATCCTCAAGATTTATTAAATCAAAATGGCTCTCAGATCATGAGTGCACTATGATTGTTAAAATGACAATTGAAAGAATGAGATGGATATTAAGACAATGATATGGAATTGAATATGATGACACTAGATGAGAAATGAATTAAACTAAGCATGGATTGACATGAAACGGATAATTGCAGCCATGATATTGAAGCTTGATTGTTGGATATTGGATGCTTGAATGCTTGATGCTTGAGTGCTTGAATTCCTACAGAGTAAGAGTGCATAAAATTTGATTATCTGGATCCTTTTCTTCATTCAATGAAGCTTTATTTATAGATTTCTTGGTTGTAGAAATGCACAGGGAAAGCTTTGAGAGACTTGGATTCAATATGGAGAATTGAATAGTGAGAGATGGAGGAAATTGAGAGAATTTTGGAGATTGTCTCCACCCATGAAAACACCAGGCAAGAGAAGAGGAAGGATTGATGGAGGAGGATTGAGAGATCAAATTCCAAATTTGTCTCCAATTTGTCTCCAAAACTTCCCGTGAAGTTTCAATCAATTAATTTTGACATATTTTCACATAAATTAGACATAGGATATGTAATTCATTTTTGAGAGAATATAGATGAAATATTATTTGTGCTTTAATTCAAATATTTTGATTTATTTAAATTAGAAAAAGAGGGATAAATAATTCAATAAAATGAACTATAGCATAGTTGTTTATTAAATTAGATAGAAGAATATGGAAATTAATCAATAAAGTGTTTTGATCTTTATTTAATTAATTTAAGATGGATGTGATAGATTGAAATAGGGATTTGGTAATTAAATTGAAAACAATATTTAATTTTTTTTATTTAATTAAGATGAATTTAAATGTGAACTATATAAATAAATATTTATATTTATTCAAAAGTAGAGGAAATTAGGATAATTAATCAAATAATTCGTATTTAATTAATCGGATGCTCCAGACCAATTTTAGGTGTATACATTATGCCCCTCTTCAAAGTGATGTGTTTACGCGTTGCTTCGAAGAAAATTTTGCTGCTACTATGAGGATCGATGATATAAAATAATTTTGTATGCCCTAGACACGCCCCAGATATTGATTTTCAGATGATTGATAATATACCCCCTAGAGAGATAAATTAATGATTTGATGATTTTTTTAGAATTTTAGAATTTTTCAAATTGTTTATGATTTTTTGATGATTTGATGATGATTCGATGATGAAATAATTTATCTCCCGATATAGAGTATTGATTCTGCTAGCTGATTATTGTGTTTGATGATTTTTTATCGTGTCAACCTTTGATTTTATATTGATTGTTGATCCTGATAGATTAGAAGATTATTGATCTCATGATAGGTGAGATTCAATGATTGATTGATTACTGACTTCATGATAGGTGAGGATCAATGATAGATTGATGATTGACCTCATGATAGGTGAGGATCAATGATAGACTAATAATTGACCTCATGATTGGTGAGGATCAATGATAGATTGATTGATTGACCTCATGATAGGTGAGGATCAATGATAGATTGATTGATTGATTGACCTCATGATAGGTGAGGTTCAATGATAGTCGCTCATGAAATTTGATCAAAGTATCACTAGAGCTGATTAGATTGATAGGCTGATTGATTTTTGATTGATTATAGGAGGATTTTAGAGTTTTTCCCAAAGATGTGAGACATGATTCCGCATCTAGCTCAGGCTGATATAGATATCATTAATTGATGTGAAAAATCTATAATGCAGATGCAAAATTAATATGAATGCAGTCTAATTTTATCATGCAACTATATGCAAACTATTCTCATTTTAACAATACTTTTGTGCTTTTTTGTCATCATAGAGCTTTATTGGATGTTGAAAGTGAGTACAAGCGTCAATGGTATGTGTTAGACCAATGACGACCTGAGTACTTCTTTCATGATTTTTGATATTGCAAGTGAACACAAGCATCTAGGTATGATTTAACTGAGATGACCTGAGCATTCATTGCGTAAACAAGCAGTGATTAATCATTTTAATGTGTGAATTATGAATTTCATCGGTGATAAATTTGCATAGCACATCCACCAACAATTCATACATTCATATGATTAACTTAAAAACAATAGACAATAAAAATATCATTCTCCTTCTTTGCTTCTCTAGTCCAGTACATCATCGAGTTGCTCCAAATAAATGATAACAATGATCAAAATGCAACATGTTCAACCTTTTCTTAAAGTTTTTCAATCATTATTCAGATTAGATCATCCATCTTGATTTTGTGATGTTTTTGTGATTTTTGACTGAATTTTTTTTTGACATGTTTTTGGATTTTTGATTGAATTTTGACATTTTTGTGGATTTTTTGACTGATTTTTGACATGTTTTTTGAGTTTTGATTGATTTTTGACATGTTTTTGGATTTTTTTTTCTGATTTTTGACATGTTTTTGGATTTTTGATTGATACAAATGTTCGAAGTGTTCTGATGGTGATTGATGTTTGCACTTCGATCATTGTTTTTGTTGTGTTTTTCCTAAGCTCATTGTTTTATTGCCCCTAGTGATTTCAGTATTTTGCCCCCAAGCTAAGGTGAGACATGACCACATTGCAATGATATGTTCTTGAGATTTCATTGCACCTTTTTTCAAATTTTATGATTTTTTTTGTATTTTTGAGGATATTTTAAGATGAAATGAGATGATATGGTTGATTGAAGGAACAAGATTCCCGACAATAGGGGTAATGCAACCATGGATAATTGATAGATCAAAATGAAAGTTTCACTACAAAACATGTCAGACAAGCAACATATCTCTTGTCAAAAGATGATAATGGTATGATTGATTAAGATGCCAGGAATGATTGATTCCATAAGATATGATGATGATAAGATTGATGATTTTTGATGATTGATTGACAAAATATATGAGGATTGGATAATGTTTTGTAGATAGGCTTTAAAATAATTTGTATGATAAGGTTCGAGGTTGAAAAGAGACATGATGACATGGATTTTGATATGCTAGAAGATATGGAATGGAAGAAAGCGAGGAAAAAAATGATGAATAGAGATGATCAAGATTAACTAGATAAGATACAGACACAAGGTCCAAGTATTTTGATCCTATTCCTCATCAAGACCAAGGAAAGGAAGAAAGGATGTATTTAGTAAGAATGATGGAATATGGATAAGATAAAAGATATGGTATGGAAGATATGGATAAAGCGTATAGGATAAGATATATGATGTTCAAGAAGATCCTTAACCTTGTCAAGATCAAAGGTGGATATGTAAGGAATGAGCATAGAAAGGATAATGAACATGAATTGTAAGATGGATGATACTTGTACCTAAGTGTAGAGTGCAAGAAGAATATGGAAGATAGGATATGGATGATAGGGAAATGGAGGAAGGACTTAAGCATCAAGTTTCACAACCAAATATCCCTCTAATAAACCATGGCAATGGGAATTAGACTCCTAAATGTTGGCAGATTAATGATATGATGGAAGAATCTAAGGATTTATCCAATTAAAGGAGAATGATGGGGATGAATGTTGGATAATGGATAGGAGTTTGGAAGGCTTGCTGATGGATGGATGGAAAGGATGGAAAGATCAACATTGGCACACACCTTGAAGGGGGTGGAGTGATGGAGGAAAAATGGATTTGGAAGGTTATAAGTTATTAGATGGAAAATTGGAGGAAGCTTTTGGATTAGCGAATTTAAATGCCAATTTATATTTTATTGGTTCTATGAGACTTTTAGGAATCCACATGATTTTTTCATTGTGGGCCTTTGCAGCCTTTCACATTTTTCTTTTTGATTTATGGACCTTTGTGGTCTTTGAAAATTTCCTTTTTGCTTTGATAGGCCTTTGTGGCCTTTTGAAAATTTCTTTCGATTTATTGACCTTTGTGGCTTTGAGATTTTTTCTTTAATGGGATTTTATGGCCTTTTGAAAATTTCTTTTGATTTTGGATCAATTTTTCTTTTATTTTTGCATGTCTCTTCGAGGAGACATGTTGATCCTTTGATACATGTGGATTTTGATATAGAAGATTTTGATATTTGGCACCCAAATTTCTTCCAAGAGAAATGGGAGAGGTGGATTGAGATGAATGATATGGAGGTATGATGGATGAGTTAATGCAGGTAGAATTTTGAAAGGGTGTCAAGGATGTGTGCCTTTGTTTTTATTGAGAAATAGGATATGGACCTAGGATAGAGGGAAGGTTTGATGGACTAGGATGAAGACCTAGGATAGATGGTATGTTTGGTGGATTAGGATGAGGAGCTAAGATAGAGGGAAGGTTTGATGGACTAGGATGAAAACCTAGGATAGATGGTATGTTTGGTGGATTAGGATGAGGCCCTAAGATAGATGGTAGGTTTGATGAACTAGGACACTTAGGTGTATAACCAAGGACATGGTGATATGGGTTTCTTTGAACAAAAGGGGGTTCTAGGACACCTTGTTCATGAAGGCCTAATCTTTTTCCTTTGTAATTCATACTTTGACACATTCGTTTACCAATGGGATATGTATTATTTGTGAAACAAGATGTGAGTCCATTTTGGGGAGGATATGACATGGATGAGAGGATAGGTGTTGGAAGTAAACCAGAATAGATAAAAGTGGAGGATCCCAATTTATAGGTGTGGGGTTCATGGATAGGTTGAATAGGTGTGATAGATTCTTCACATGGGGATGATGGGGTGTTCTGATCTTGATTTGGAAAGGAATTATGAAGTTGTATGAAAGGCATATATTGATCATGAGAAGGATAAACATCTTCATGGGATGAAAGGGTATCCTTGAATGGAAGCATATCTCGACCTTGATGAGGAAGGGAATCATGAGATTGTGTACAAAGAATGTCTTGATCATCAATTGGTAAGACATCATTAGATAGGATGGAAGAACTATCATTGTCTTGTGATGTAATAGAATCATGAGATGGTATGGATTGATAAGATGATATGGAAGAAGAACCTGGAAGGATACTTGTCTCTTGAGATGGAAGGGAATCATTTTTGATGAAAAGTGAAATGAGGGGATCATCATAAGATTCTTGAGAAATGGGATCTTGATCAAATATTGGAAGAATTTGTGGAATGTTGAATTTGGAAAGAATATTTTGATCATGATGTGTAGGGGAGTCTATTATAGCATGCTTTGGATTGAGAGATTTACATGAATCATTGGATGTTGAAGATATGATAGAAGAGGATGATTTATCTTGAGTGAAAGAATCTTGAGGTTTATTTTGGCTTATTGTGGATGGAGATAAATGAATGACATGATAGGATTGCTTATCATTTGTGTTTGAGGACTTAGATTTGGGCTTATGGATCTTTTTAAAAAATTCAAATACATCGAACTTGTATGATGTAGTTGTTGGTGGAGAGGGTGTCATGTCAAGATTTATTTTAGAGGAATAAGTACAAATTTTTGGCAAAAAATATCTCTTTGTGGTTCTTTCCCTTTGCACATCCCAGATTTGTTGTTGAAGTTTTTTCATTTGATGAGTTAGAGCATTCAATTGATCCTCATCTATTTTTCCATGGTGGTTTGAGTTTCAATTTCCTGTTCTTTGGATTTTTAGTCTTTGTGACCTTGTTAAAATGGATATATGAACATTATTGTTTCCAATAAATTTTTTTATCTTAGTTTGGTATAGTGTCAAGGATATTAACTTAAGTCAAATAGAATGATAGATTCTATTGATTATACTAAGTTGATAAGTTTGATTATACGGTTTCGTTTCTTTGATTTAGGATGACTGATCCTAAAACTTAACTTACTAATCAAATGTGTCTGATTGAGACACTTTTGGATGGTAGATCTTGGTTTGATTTGAATAAATTCAATCGTAAAGTCAAATTTATGCAATTTTAAGACTCTATTTTGATTTAGGAAAGTTTATGTTCTGATAAAAATCCAAATTTTGATGTTAATTGCCTGACAGGGGATTCCAATAGTGTTATGTTTTCTTATTTTCTTTGTGTTTTTCAGGATGATCTGATCTGAATTAATATTTTGAAAACACAACAAGCATTTGTAAAACAGTAATTTCTTTCAGATCTAGAGTCTAAAAAACAAGTGTATGTTTAAGAATCAAAACATGATCCTTCTTGATTTTCACTAGTTTTTGATAAAGAATACTTTTCAAGAAGACTCACACTTAAGTTCAAAAAGGTCATCATCATACTCAACAGTCCACATCTTGAAATTGTGTTGATGCACACAGTCATGTCACCCCCTAGAGGGCACCCATGTTTTTGTCATTTCTAGGCATGTACTCAGAGTTGGATTTCTCGTCCTCTGAGCAAACGGTCCTTGGAAATTATATGGTGAGTGTCTTGGGGGAAAATTATTCCCTCCCCTTGCACTATGAATATGACAATATTTGGTTACTGACTAGGTGGGATTCTACACTATGGTTTGTAGATAGGGTTTTCATTCGGAGTAGCAAATAGATAAACTCCCTCAGGAGACCTCCCAATCTTTAAAACAAAGATTTTGGGGATGGTTATCTTGCACACTTCTATCAAGTTGGACTTTCATCAACAACTTGCTTTTGATTATAGTGGGTTGGAAAACCTAGCTTTGGTTGCTCCCACTTAGGTCATTCTCGTAGGGTGAGTACTTTTTCCCACTATGGTAGGCCTTCTAAAGGATTTAACAAAGTGTAAATAGCATGAAGTAAAAAGTGAATCTGGCGCTTTGGTCACCCAATTAAGGGGAGAGAATAAGCCTAATCACCACAACAACAACATATAATTTGTTCTATTTTAAGCCCAAAAAGAAATTTTCTAATCTATGTGAAGGTGTTGCTTCACAAAAATCATGATGTTCTTTTTAAATTTATACTACAAAAATGTGATGACTACCCTAGGATTGATAAAAAAAATTTAAGAAAACAAAAAGTGGCTACCCTAGGAGTGATACATTTTAATCCAAGTGACTATCCTAGGATAGATAAATTTTAATCCAAGTGACTACCCTAGCATTGGTTCTTTTTAACCAAATTTTGACAAAGCTTGTGTAGATGGTTAATTTTAAGCCCAAAGTAATGCTATTTGGTCCTAAAGCATGCATGAAAAATAACATATGATGGGTTATTTTCCCATGAGTGTTTGAAAACACTATTACAATGGATATCAAATTCTTTTTTTTTTAACTTTTTTTGAATTTAATGCTCTATATTCCTCCTAAACCCTGCACTAAATACTCAAAATGTTAGATGAGACCAAGAAATAATAAGATATAAAGGTTAGATGAATGATTAAGCATAAAAACCCTAAAATTTAGACCAAGTTACAATGTGATTTGACTTTAGATGTAAAATTGAAACTTTAAACTCTACAAAAAGTGCCAAATACCTACACCATTGCATATCCTATGAAATTCTACCCCAGTTCAAAAAAAAAAGTTTCGAAAAAGACCTTCATATAACCAAGATATGACCATTTTAAGATTGACTGTCAAAGTGCTAAAACATAAGCGCTAAAACATGTATGCGCTAAAAGAAGTCCGGAAGCGCTAAAACTTTTACGAAAGCGCTAAAATAAGTCACAGAAGCACTAAAATAAGTCACGAAAGCGCTAAAACTCTTACGAAAGCGGTAAAATAAGTCACGAAAGTGCTAAAATAAGTCACAGAAGTGCTAAAATTTTACGAAAGTGCTGAAATAGAGCACGAAAGTGCCATAGTTTGCCACATAAGTGCTAAAAATTTTAACGGAAGTGCTAAAATGGAACTCATTGGGAATATGCACGACACTTTTTAGGAAAAATGATAAAAATAGGGCTAATGCCCCACGGTGGGTGCCAAATTGTAAGCGTGTGATTAGGTGTAAAACACAAAACACTTCTTAATAAGACATTAAATCATAGATTAATCAAATTGAACTAAATCAAAGCAATAATCAATTGAAAGTGTCATATTGTTCTCTATCCTCAAGATTTATTAAATCAAAATGGCTCTCAGATCGTGAGTGCACTATAATTTTTAAAATGACAATTGAAAGAATGAGATGGATATTAAGACAATGATATGGAATTGAATATGACGATACTAGATGAGAAATGAATTAAACTAAGCATGGATTGACATGAAATAGATAATTGCAGCCATGATATTGAAGCTTGATTGTTGGATATTGGATGCTTGAATGCTTGATGGTTGAGTGTTTGAATTCCTGCAGAGTAAGAGTGCATAAAACTTGATTATCTGGATCTTTTTCTTGGTTTAATGAGGCTTTATTTATAGATTTCTTGGCTGTAGAAATGCAAAGGGAAAGCTTTGAGAGGCTTGGATTCAATCTAGAGAATTGAATGGTGAGAAATGAAGGAGATTGAGAGAATTTTGGAGATTGTCTCCACCCATGAAAACACCAGGCAAGAGAAGAGGAAGGATTGATGGAGGATTGAGAGATCAAATTCCAAATTTGTCTCCAAAACTTCTCGTGAAGTTTCAATCAATTAATTTTGACATATTTTGACATAAATTAGACATAGGATACGTAATTCATTTTTGAGAGAATATAGATGGAATATTCTTTGTGCTTTAATTCAAATATTTTGATTTATTTAAATTAGCAAAAGAGGGATAAATAATTCAATAAAATGAACTATAGGCTAGTTGTTTATTAAATTAGACAAAAGAATACGGCAATTAATCAATAAAGTGTTTTGATATTTATTTAATTAATTTAAGATGGATGTGATAGATTGAAATAGGGATTTGATAATTAAATCGAACAAAGTATTTAATTTTGTTTATTTAATTAAGATGAATTTAAATGTGAACTATATAAATAAATATTTCTATTTATTCAAAAGTAGAGAAAATTAGGATAATTAATCAAATAATTTGTATTTAATTAATCAGATGCTCCAGACAATTTTAGGTGTATACACAATCAATTAGTGGCAGTGGCATGTTTGCAATGGAATTATACTTGGGGTTGATCATGATGCTCTCATCCTCTTCAAGCTGATTGGGCATTGGGAACAAATTCACTCTCTTCACAAAGTATGCAGTTATCCGCATATAGTGCCTTAGCCGCACCTGCAAGTCATCCTTGCAATTGGCCCAAAAATCTTCAACATTGTGGAGGTGGGCATACTCTTGTTGAATCGCCTTTCTGACATAACCATATTGATCCACGTGTGGCATGGCCATGTGAGATTTGAAGTGATATTCTGCCAATTCCTTTTCTAAATTGCCTCCACATTTGGGAAGTATTGAGCTCGTACATCCCTTGGTCGAGTGTGAGGGAATAAGGGATCTCCGCTAGATGATTGCTACTCAAAATGGTCTGAATGTGGTGCAACTTCTAAGAGAGTTCCAAAAATATAATCTATTCATTAGGGTACCAGAGCAACTTATTTTTCTTTTTTGAGAAGCCTTGGGCACAGATGTATGTGAACTTGGGGTACTAGATAAATAGGAAAGAATAATTTTTTAGAAAATTTTGAGCACTGTGGGAGACTCTTCTCTCAAAATCTCCCCTGAGTAGCCTAATGATGTAAGTGATGAATGCATCATTTAATCTATAATAATATTTCTTGAAGTTCCTGAACTATACCTGAGGGTATTTATTGAAAGCCTTGAGTTCTCTACTAGGCACTTTTTTTGGAATTCTGAATAATCTATTATAATGCCTCATATCTGCCAGTGAGTACACTAGGTAAGAGGTCATTTAGAACTTGGATTTTCTTGAAATTCCTGAATTGATTATGAAAGTGGTCATAGATTATTCTTCTTGGTGGATCTTTTAAACTTTCCCCCTTTGTGTGTTTGTTTTACTTTATCCTTGGCTCTAATTGGTTGGGTTTTGGGTCTTTCACAAATGAGTCTAGGTGATAGGTGTTCTATTCAAGTGATGACTTATTCTTAATGGTGGTTGTTCATTTAAGTATGGTCCTAACCCCTTTCAGTCGTGATGTTATCGACCCCTCTTTACCAGTCCTTTCGGTCTTTTGCGCCCTAATTGTATTTTGTATTTCCTTAGTTTTGAGTTGGTAAAATATTTTAGATTAATCTCTAAATAATATTTTTGGCCTCGAGAGTCATTTCCCCATCCACCTAGTTAGTCCCCTTGTTATAAATAACTTTTTTGCATGTGTATATTTCGTAGCCATCAGAATGAGTGATCTGTATTTGGACCATTCCTTGCAGACCCCGCAAGGTTTCTTGTTGAAGTTACTAAAGTGGTGCGAGGCATGCAAGATGCTGCCACCTATCACATATGATCATGGGGACTAGTTCTTGTTCACTGACTGATGAAGGACGTTGATGCTGACAACTATTTGTTTACCAATGTATCATGGTCATTCCTCACTGACCTCGTGAATTGTTGATGCCTGGAAACTGATACTGCATGAGGGACGATCAAGGTGGGGCCTGTTTCATGTTGAGGTGGTGTCTGGTAGGTGAATTTTTGTTCATCTAAAGACTGGTGAACATACATGGAATTTTCAAACCATTTTAACTCAATCTGAGCCATTCTTCTGGCTTGCAATGTTTTCGATAAACAAATGACATTCTAAATAGTCTGGTTTTGTACTATAGCCATTTTATCTCATGTGAATGAGTAGTAATGTTTGATTTTGATCTATGCTCTCATAATTAAATGCTAAAATATGAGTGAATTGTTATTTATGTGTGTATCTCCATGCTAAAGAGGAATCACCTAGTACCAAGCAAAGCAAGCCATCTTTGTAATTTCTCAGCCTTACTATCATTAACATTCTATAAGTGAAACCATAAGTAACACATATACCATTTCTTGTGTTTTTCAGAAGGTCTTATGGTTGCTTGAAGAACAATTACTGATTGCTTCTTGTTTTGTCCTAAAGGATTGTTTGAGTTGATTTTCTTTAAAGTATCTTAAATCTTGTCTTGATAATTGTTGTGGCTTCGTTAATTGTGAAGATTTTTTTGTTTAAGGATATATGGTGTGAGTTATAATTGTTAGACATATAAAAACCCTAGCCCGAGCTATTCTCTATCTTGTATAAATGGAACCTAAGGCCTAAAGCTCTAGCTAAAGCTGCTACTAGGTCCTTTTCCTAGGATATTATAGACTTATTAAAACCCTCTACTAGAAAAAGGCAAGAGGGAAAGGCTTTGTTTTATGGGCCCTTTCTCTTAGAAAGGTTAACTGATAAGAAATGTGTGGTTTGGGACGTTGAGTTACCATATATCATATGGCAGCTATTCTCAAATTGGTTTGGGAACAAGAATTTGTGTGTTCCTTTTTGTAACCCGTGGAGGTTGAATGTTGGTAAGCTGGTGGTTCCTAATGTCTAGTTGGATGTAGATTTATTAAAGGATGTTGTTGCAAGTTATGGCCCTATAACTAGAGTTTTCAAAACACACTCCGACATAGAAATGGTAAAGATAACCAAGGAGGAAATTACAAAAAAATTCAGTCTACATGAATGGAGTCAGGATATGGATGCCATTAATCTTGTGGCTTTCAGAGAAGAGTGTCGAAATACCAAGGGTTTTTTCAGAATATCTCTTTTGATGCCTCATTTGGAAACCTTAGGAAGAGGAAATAATAAGAAGCAAGTAGTGATTGGTAGGAATGAGCCAAAAAAATTTCCTGTGGACTACTTCTTTAACTATTTCAAGAGGATAGTTTGTGCCTTATGCCAAGTTCTAGGAGTTATGTTGAAGACTACTCTACCTATGGATATCATGTACATAATTGTAAACCTCCATCATCTAGGTTTCAATGTGGTATATGATTTTTCCACTTACTTAGCCAAGAAAGTGTATGGGGGTCTAGTGGCCCTAAAGGAAGGAAAGAATTGGGTTGGTTTCAGATGGTTTTCCCTGTTGATCCACATGTTTTTATATAGGATCCAGACAGTGTTTGAAAAGGATATGGAACTATAAAGGAAGGAGGATAATGTTGGCATGCTTGTCTAATATTGGACTAGGATCCTTGATATGCATGATCATAAATCTGATTATGTAACGTTCCAAAATTTCTTTGGATCCAAGTTGAAAAAAACTCTAGTTTGTGACCCCCCTAGGATTCCAAAAGAGATTCATGATTTCTTGAGGCCAATGGAAAGAAGCCCTGAATTAAATTTGACACACAATTGGGGAGATATCATCCCTTATCATGATACGACAATTTTCAGATTTTATGGCACTAATGTCAACCCTTATGTTCTACCCAAGGAGGTGCCTCTAAGAATTGGATTTTTGGAAATCATGAGACAGTTGAGGTGTGCTCTAGAAGTACATCTCCAGTAGAACAAAAGAAAGGATCATTCTTTCCTAAGTATACAACAATTGCTGATTTTTTAATGGAAAAGGGAGGATGGAAGGATTTATACACATTTCTTAAACCTTATGGATTAAATAGTGTATGCCCTAGGAATCATGATCCTAAGGGTTTTATTTCTCAAATGAAGGCCAAGCATTAGATTGGAACTTTTTTCCACAATTTCCATTTTCCTGAGGATATTATCAAGAACATTTTTGATCTAGAGATACAAGAAGAGAGAAAGGAAATGTGCATTTCCTTTACGAAGATGGTAAAAAATAAGCAAGAAAGGATACCTTGTTTCAATCCCATACCAAATATCAATGGCGAGTTGACCAAGGCTATGTATGCCATTGAAAATTTTGAGATTTTGGTGGGAATTATGAAGGATGAACGGGGTATGGAAGAAAGGGGAAAATCACAAACTATTGATGAGTACCCTGAAATAAGTTTGGAGGAGAGGCCTACTTATCAACCCCCAAAGAAGATAAAGGTTTTCTTTAGGAAAAGGGGAAGTAGGGTTGGAGAAGTTGCTAAAAATGTTGCACCATCTTCTTCAGGGAAGTCATTGCCAAATATTGTTGATCTGCATTCCCCTTTGAGGATTTCTAACCAGAATTGTCCATCATCACCCAAGAGACAAAAAATTGAAAGAAAAAAGGTGGTTGATTATGACGGTGATGAGGATAAAGAGATCATTTTCACTCCTAATGAGATGCATTAGGGAATTCCATCTTTCCCACTTGACACTTCATCAATTTTTGGGGCAGTTTCTTTGAGGTTGGGAAAAGATGAAATAAGGGGAATAAAAAATAATGATGACCTAAGGATGAAGGCCTATAGAGAGTTCATGAAGGATGACTCTTTTATCTAGACCAATTATTTTAAAAAATTTGTTATGCTTAGAGGGTGGGACAAGAAAGAAGTTTTCACCTTGAGCTCCCAGAGCAAGTAATTCAGTCTAAGGTCTGGATGCAAATGAAGGAAAGGTTCAAAGAAATAACACGAGAGCATGTATGAGAATTGGTAGAAAAGAGTGGAGTATTTTTACTTCCTAAATGGGATATTGTTGATTTTGTGGTGTTTAATACAATAACAAGGACCAATAGGCCACTTCTTGCAACCGATGAAGAAGTTGAATTGGAACTTAAAGGTTTATCATTTACTGAGGAGTGGGATTCCTTTGCAATCTGGTCTTTTTCAACTGGATCTAGGAAACCAATAGTCACATAACCATCTTATTTCATTGGTCACCTAGTTGTAAGAGGAGTTGCTAATACCCAAACATTGGAGGCTGTTGATATGGTAGTAAATGTTGTCAAATTCACCAGAGCAACTATTGAATATTTGACCAAGGACTAGGATACCTTGAGAGGTCAATACAATGACATTATTATATAAATTTAGTAAGATTCAACAAAGGGTTGCAAAGTTAGAAATTGAATTGGCCTTATTAAAGAAGAAAATAGATACATTGAGGTCTCAAGGGAAGGCTAGTTCTAGCAAAACTATCTCTGACCCACCAGTGGAGCAATCTCAACCCTCTTCACAAGGACAATCCTTAACTATTTTTCCATATAATATGGGATAGGTACCTATTGTAGTTGAGAGGGCTAATATCCTAGGAGGAGGAATCTCTAGGGAGAAATTAATTCAACAAGTTGAGGAGTATAAGGAGATGGTGCAACGAATCCGAGAATGGAAAGGAAAGAGCAATTCGATGATTGTGGACACTGTTTTGAAACACTTAAATAGGAGGGTCCAAGGTAAATTAAATAGTGTTCATGCAAACTATGCTCTAATTTTGCAAGCACTTAGAATGTTCCCTAGAGATAAAGAGTTGGTCACCCCATTGCTAGACAAATGGAGCCCCAAAATTGAGAAAATGAGATTGATGGCAGTGGGGGAAAAAAAACATAGGGATAAGTATCCTATGGTTATATATACTTATCAATTTGTCAAGCGAGTCTTGGAGAATTTTTTTTAGGTGTATGTTTCCCTTATGGAGTTAAATATTAAAGGGTTAAAGGAAAAATATGATGGAATGGACTTAACTCCATTGCCACATATTCTACATAGTTAAGATGAGGAAAAACCTTTGCAGCTTTGGAAAGATCAGATGAATAATATAATGATTGCTCAGACACATGAGATATGAAGAAATGATGACATTGGTATGTTGGAGAATACATTGGAGAAACTATAATTTGTCATTAGTTTTCTAGAAAACTTTGATAAGAAGGCCACATAAGTAATGGTGAAATATGCACCCTATCGAGATAAGATTGATTAGATTATGGCTTTTAAGTGGCCATCTGAGGAAGATTTTGAATTATGGAAAAATGTGTTCACCAATGAATTTGAAATATGAATACTACCAATGAGAAATGCAACTTGGTCATGTATAATATAGGTCTAGGCTCAAAAGTTATATTTGAAAATATGCATTCTCCTTTCGACTTGAAGTACGAGTTGTTGAGGTGGAATAAAGTGTTACAACGGTTAAAGATGCTTTCGACATGAACAAGTGGCCCTTTGAAGGGTGGTTTATTTTCTTTCATAACAACTAATGATTATTCTTGTCTTATTCTTTTTCAATCAAATGATGAAAATGTAACTGAATTAGGGATTAGTGGTCCAATGAAAAATGGACAGGTGTACTCTCCAGCCTGAGGCTTGTTTTCTCCCTTGTTTTATAAAATGGAATTCTGGATCATGAGATGAGGACTACTGAAATATCTGAGATTTGAGAAATAATAGTTTAGTGATACAAAGAGTATGAATGTACGTTGAGGTATTAAGGTTTTGAGTTAGATAAGAGAACTTAGTCAATTATGGGGTACTTAGGCATGTTTGTATTACACATGTGAATGTTTTGAGTCTTTTTTCTCTCTTGATGTGATACTTTCATTGATCTTCATTTTTTATTTACTATGAATTACATTTAACGATAGTTGTGGTTCAAATGATTAGTTAACTACTTCAGTTAATTAGTACGTTCATGCAAGCTAACAATAGGATTCATAAAGTAGTGATAGACTTAGATACAAATATATGGATTGTAATGCAATTCATATAGATCATAAGTTCTTACGATGAAATTCGCCCTATAGTTTATTTTTCTCATTTGAATTCGTACTTTAGGATATGGCATTGGAACTCTGATTACAGATATATTTTCTCATCTCTTATGTTATGACTTCAGGACATTTTATTCAAATATTTCCTATCAATCTACTTTAGTCATGTTTTCTATTCTCTCCTAACTGAACTCGACCCTTTTCGAGGAATAGCTAATTTCTTGAATGATTTCATCCATTTAGCTTAAATGGGGAATCTATCTGTTGTTTATCAATATGCAAGTGAAATTTTCAATGTTGTATTTCAAGAGCACATTTTAGGGAGTACCCTCCTGGGTCTTACAGAGCTCGAAGTGTAGGAGAATCAACATTATCACTTTTCTCATTGAGTTGGTCAAACGCTTCCTAGAATTTGATCATTGAACGTGGAAAGTTCATAGAATCTCTCGGGAAGTATCCTTGGGTTGTAGTCAAAGACACCAACAGAATGGCGGCTCTACTAGGGAACTATCAAATGAAAAGTCTCTAGTGCAGATCTGGTATAGTTAGAGTCATTTGGTACGATATAATTGTTTTACATTATGAGTCAATTTGTCATGTTTAGCACATGTGTCTATTTTTCCTATGTTCTTTGTCAATGTGCTGGGTAATATTTAAGATCTTGTCCAAAGTCACGAGTGCAAAAGCAAAGTGCAATCACTTCATAATTCCCAACATTTTGGGTGGCAAATCTGATATCTCAAACACAAATATTCATATAAAGTACCAAAAGCAACATGCAAAGGAAAATTCTCGTACACCGAAGACCATCAAGAAGATTAGAATATATGCAAAAAGGAATCCGGAGCCAATGCTAGAGCTGGAGTTAATACAAAACATTCATGATTTGGAGGAAGAAAAGGAAAATCAACAAAGAGAAAGAGAAGTTATTGTGGCCAAGTTGAAGCTTGTTGAAGAGGCTTATAAAGAGAAAGAGGAAGTAGAACAAGTGTAAAAGGAAAACGATGTTGAGGAGCAGATTAACCAACAAAAGGAAAAGGAAGATGCAGATAGATTGAAGGAATTAGAGGAAGAGAGAAACCGGGAACTAGAGAAGAGGGGATTAGAAGAAGAAAGGTTGGAAAAGGAAGAAGAAGAGAAGAGAACTCAAGAACAAAAGGATAGGGAGGAAGCTGAAAAGCTTGCTCAAACAAATGTTGAGAAGGAACAACAAGAGATACATGGGGTTGATTCTCAACCTCAAGTAAATGTGCAACCACCTTCTACTACTACTATGGCTTCTTCTTCAGCTATAATGACAACTACTCCAGGTGCTCCCACTTGGTAAAAATTGGATCTTCAGAAGAGATCAATGACACCTTCACAACCTCTCAATTGGGATGATATGATGTAGGAAATTGAAAAGGAAAGGCCCAAGAAGAAGGCCAAAATCGTACATTCACTAGGCTCACCGATAGAGGAGAAATTGTTGTTGAATGTGCTATACCAATGATGGACAGGGATGTAAGAGACATGGAATTAATTGATTACCTGTTGGGCACTGTTAACTTGGGAAGACCCACTAGAGATCAGAAGGTGAATTTATTAGATGTGGTAGCTTCATCCACTAAATCCAGAGTTATTAAAGGTAAGTAGAGAAAGGATGAGCTTAAGTATTAGTTAGATCAATTGCATTCTTTCTTGAAAATTGTTTCTGCTCCGAGGTCACAACAAGTTGCCACCATTGAAACACTAATTTTTCTTAGTAAGAAAGAGGTGGATGATTTGGTACATGTAAGGAGTAAATCAAAAATGTTGGATAGGTGGGTTGATAAGATAAATCAAGAAATAAGTGAAGTGTTCGACAACAGCTTTGAGGTCCACAAAATGATGGAGGAGCTAATAGAGGAAATGAGCCAGTATGTTAAAGTATTGGGGGAGTAGGAGGAGGAATATATAGGATAGAGTCATAGGTTGAAGGAGGTTGGTGAATTTTCAAAGTCCACTCTTCTAGAAAAGTCAATACTTGAAGAAGACAATAAAGATTTCTTGGAAAAGACTTCTAGTATACTTTGGTTTAGGTCTGACTTTCTATATAAGCATAAAAGTGAAGTTCAAGATTTTTTCAAGGATTTGAATGAATAGTTTAAAGAGTTTGAAGGAGTTATTGTTGTCATAGTAAATGTTAATATACCAGTAAAAGAGGGCCTACCTTTGAGCCAAATAAAGGAGAAATGGGATGATAGGTTTAAAGAGGCCATGCAAAAAGGAGATGATGGTGAAGATCTATTGTTAGATAGGTTAATGGATATTAAAGAAGAGATAAGGGAAACTAAGAGGGAGTTGACCAAGCTAAAGGACATGAGAGGATTTGTTGTTGTGGAGCTAGAAAGGATCAAGTTTGAAGACAGTTGGGTTGATGGTCCGTATTTAGACATGATTCAACAAGTCTTCTCCAATTACGATGAATACATTACAGAGCAGGCTTTGCATGCATAATTGATAACCTCATGCATGCATGGTTTTATTTTTCTCCTTTGCATGCATAACTAGCAATTTTTGGGTGCATGGCTTTATTTTCTCCTCTCTATTATTTACTTCTACTTTAACTAAGTTTCCAAGATGACTCTAATCCCTAAAAGGGTGGATCGTACTAAAATAGAAAGGACTTCAGATTTTTGTATATCTATAAATACCTCTGAGGTATCATATTATAAGGGTTGGCTAATGAGAATAAGATTAGCCACCTATCCGCATCTTCCTTTTCCTTTTGCACTCATTCTACTTACTCTTTCTCTTTATAAGCCTCTTTACCAAGCTTCAACTTGGCCACAAGAACTTCTCTTTATTTTCATTGCTTTGCCTTTTCTTCCTCGAAATCATGAATTTTCTATATTAACTCTAGCTTATCAAACCAGTTAAGGACAAGAAATGGGTAAAATTAAATGATACCCCAAGTAAGTTTGTTTTGTCTCCTATTGTTTCTTCTCCTACTTTAAATGCTAAGATGAATAGTGCTTTTATCAGTGGATATTCCTCAGAAGTTATTATGTCTAAAATGGATCATGGTATTTTTCCTTTCGAAATAACTCATGAAGTTTAAAATGATACGTCTAAAGAGGAGGAGCGATAGGGTTTATAGGAATAGGATAAAAATTTCCCAGAAGCCACAACACCTTGTACTATGTCTATTTTCATTAGAAAAAATTTCAAACCACGAGGGGCCTCTTTGAATGAGGAAGTGCCTTTTCTTCAAGATGAAGATCTGGTAGAACAACCTTATTATACTCCTACTCCAAGTGAGGTAGGAGATATCCTAAAAAATGAAACAGATATAGATAGGGATATGAAAACCTTAATTGAAGAATAAAAGAGGTTGCAAGAGATGGAAGACAATAGGGACAAGATAAGAAAAGAGAATGTAGAAAGATTCTAGGCCAAGCAGCTCAAAATAAATTCTCAGAAGAAGAAAGTTGAAAAGATTAGAGAACAAGCAACTAAAAGAAAATCCTTTGAGGAAAGGGTCGCTAAGGCTACTGCTGAAAGGGCTCATGAGGTGCCCAAAGCAACAATCTTTGTGGGAACCTCTACCACCCCCACATATACCCCTTCTATATTAGCTACCAAAAATTTAGACCCATTCGCTAAAACTAAGAAGGAAACCTTTTTGGACCATGGGAAAGCCCATGTTGATCAATCCAAGAAAAATTCCAACAGTTTTTTCAATTATAAGAGCCATGTTAATACTAGTAATAAAAAAAATAATGTTGGTGACAAAGGGATCGAAGTTGATCTCAGGCCATTAGATTTCCCCCAAAACCCTGAGCTCCTAAGATTGCAATTAATAAATGATCAGTTGCAGGCTGATCTAAGAAAAGCATAAATAGAAGCTATTAATGTTGAAATGCCAAGAAATATAGCTTTCCTAAAGATGTCTACACCTACCCCCCAAGATTTTGGTTTAGGGTAGAGCAAAAAAGAGTCACCGAGCAAGAATTTTGAAAAAGGAAATCCATAAAGGGGGGTGGTGGTAACCAAGGTGGTGGAGGTGGAGGTGGTCATAAAAATATTAGCTCCTACTCAGAGAATAAAGAGGGAAGCACTAGAAAGGCTAGAAAGCAGGGTAGTAATGAGAAGGATAATGGGGGGGATGATAAGAAAGATGTTGAGAAAAAAAGCACCTCCAGAATTGGACATGGTGGAGGAACACCCCAGGTTGATCGATACAAAAAAATGTGTTTTGCTAATATTCGGGGGTACTCAAATCTAGTCCCAGATAATGCACGAAAACACATCCCAAAATTAATTGGTAAGTATGCTTTTAGTGAGGAAGATCATTTAAAATATTTTCAAGGTCTTGTTGAGGATTTTGAGTTATGGGATGATGATGTAGCAATGAAATACTTTATGCAGTCATTGGTCAAAGATGCTAGATATTGGTATAGAGGGTTACCTAATGCTAGTATTGATTCCAGAGATTATTTTTATAGAGTTTCCAGGGAACAATACGGGGATCATTCTAACCCAATATTTAAATTGAATGATTTTAGTAATATTACCAAGGGCCATAATGAATTGGTTATTGATTTTAATGCTCATTTCTAGAAAGCTATGACAAGAGTTCCTGTATACTTAAGGCCTAATGAAAGTGCATGTTTAGTCATGTATTGTAATGCTCATGATGCTAAAAATGTGCTATTTACTAAGAGATAAAGACCCTAAAAATTTGAGGTAGGCATATAGGATGGTGGTGAATATTTAAAATAATAGAAGAGATTCTAGTAAAGTGGGGAGAAGAGAGGACCCCAAAGCTTCTGAAGACACAAGGAATCAAATTGAGAAGGTTAGTAAACCAAAAACTACTGATGAGAAGATAGATCAAGTCGCTACCCTACTACGAAAGCAAGCAAAAAATGATAAGCCTCATTTTCAAAGAAATGAAAGCCCCCCTAAGCTACAGGACTATCCCTACAATGCTAACTGGAATAATGGGAAGCCCGTACAAGAAAGTGGTTAGATTCGTTCCCTCTTGCGAGGTAGGCCCCTCTAAAGGTAACAAAAAAATAAAATAATATTATTTTTGATCTCCAAGATCGCACGAAGTGCAAGGAGAGAACATACACAACACCTTTATCTCACACTTGCATGGGGTTCATTTTCATTCCAAATCCAAATGTGTGGCTAGTTGTACAAAATGTCTAAAGGTGTTTTTTATTCTCAATATCGTCAAATGGCATGAGAGAAGAGCATATGCACCTAGAAAAAAAATGAAAACCATAATACAACACAAGAACTAGTAAATTTTAAACTCGCTTGTGATGTCAAATCAAACACTCAAGTTCTGTTTAGGCCCACTAATCATTCTAGGTGAAAAGAAACTCAAGATAAAGAAAACTAAAGAAAGAGCCCTCCAAAGCATGATTAAAAGTTTTGACCTCCAAGTTTTGACAAACAAAAGTTTAGATTTTAAAAACTCAAATATGGGACATTCAAACCTAAAAAGAAGGTCAAAGATTAGTCACAAAAATCAAAATTAAACTAGAAAAAAATTAACATTAAATCTAAAATCACATCTAACTAAATTAAAAAAACCTAAGTCTAAACTAAATTAGAAAAAAAAATCTAAATTTGAACTAAATTTAAACTTAATTTAAATTAATCTAATAAGCATTAAAACTAAAATTAAAAAAATTACTCTAATATAAAATTAAAAAATGTAAAATTTAATTTAATCTAAAAAATCTAAGCAATCTAAAAATCTAAAATCTAATCTAAAATTTAAGATTAGAAGTCAAAAATCTAATTAAATATCTAAATCCAAATCTAGATTAAAAGTCAAAATTTTTAAAAAAAATCTAAATTAAAATCTAATTTATATTAAAAACCTAAATTAAATGTCTACATTAAAAATCTAAACTAAAAACTATTTTTAAAATCTAAAATTAAAATCAAAATTTAAAAACAAAATCTAAATAATAAAATCCAAATCTAAATCCAAAAATCTACTTAATCTAAAATCTAAAATGTCTAAAATTTAAGTTCAGTTAAAAATCTAAGATCTTAAGAATCTAAAAATAATCTACTGAAAAATCTAAAGTTAATTGGAGTCTAATCTAATAAAAAATGTAAAAGCTAATTAAATCTAATTAAGAATATAATTAAATTAAAATCTAATCAAAATCAAGATCTAGATTAAATTAAAATCTTAAAAAAATATATAATTAAAGATCTAAAATTTAGTTAAAAATTAAATTGAAAATATAAAATTTAATTAAAGATCTAATTAAAAATCGATTTAAAAATCTAAAACTTAATTAAAGATCTAATTAAAAACATAAATTAAAAAAAAAAAAATTAAAGATCTAATTCAAAATCTAAATTAAAAATCTAGATTAAAAACCTAAATGTAAACATAACTAAATTGATTTTTTTTTAAAATATATAAATTAACATAAAATTATGCAAATAATGCACTGTCAACCAACTCCATGACAATCCTTCATACATACGGCTTTGATGAGAATAAGATAGGGTTGTAGGTTGATGACTGTAAATATTCGCTTGATGTTGCAGACATTTTCAAAGAAGCCACAGACTGTGAAGAGTAGTAGAAGCCGTCAAAAGCTGGATTTAGCACGTCGACTTCTCTTAGTGGATGAAGCAAAGTTGGTGTTGCAATGCAAAAAAAATCAACTTCAACACTCAAAAAAGAAAATGTATTGCTAATGACGTGTGCCAAGCAATGTCAAAATTAATTTCTCATTCAGTAAACTATGAATATGATATCGTCATACCAAAATATTCCTAGATTTGATCCATTGTGGTGCCCCTCATGTTGTTCTCTATTAGACTGATAGTTGTTCTATTAGGATAGACATTATAACACTTTGTTGATGTTAGATTTACTACCTTGATGATATTGGATGACACTTTTATGTTCTTTCTATTGCTTGATTTTATGAACATTCTATGATAGTTATATGGAGTCATTAGTTTATGTGGATTAATTTAATTATGAGCATTATGTGTTCATTTGATCATGGTTACTATGCGATTATCTGGTGATTTTTCTATGTTGTTGATAATGTAACTATTTGTTATGCATTGATTTGGTTACATTTTTTATGTGTCTTGGTGAAAGGGACAATGTCACATTACTCACTTGTGAGTACCCTTCTATGTTGTGATTTCCTTTCACAGTCTGACTGACTGTATGATTATATATATGTTCAACCATTTTGTTTGTTGTAGGTTGCAGGTACCAGTCCTCGAATCCAATTGAATTGATAGGTTTGAGCATGCCTTAAACCTAATGTAAATTGTTGAACAAAGATAGTGTATGGTTCCCTACCCTTTCCATCATCCTCGAAGAGGATGAGTATATTGTCGGTCACCCCGTTAGTCTTGTTTGTTATTTTTGGTCAGTTGTTCTTTCTTTTGACCTTTTTTATGTTCAGGTGATTATTATTGATATTTAGTTATTAAACTAAATTGTTTAATAACATTGTTTGTTTAGTGATGAATTAGATAAATTATTAAATAAATCATGTTGATAAATAGACATGTATATGTGGTTCTTGGATAGTTAATTTATTAAATTAAGTTATAAAGTATTTTTATAATTAAATATAAAGATATTCATTATTTAATGTTGAATTTTTATTAATAAATTCACTTGTGGGAAAATATTAATATGAAATAAAATATTAAAATAAAACAAGAAATTGGAAGAAAATAATGGATAATCAGTTAAAACAAGTAAAAAGATAGGAAAATAATTTTCGAAGAACAGGCATGACTTTGAACTGCTTGTTGTTTAGAAACTTGATATTTTACGAGATTTTTATCTGATTTTTTTGCTCGAAAATCATTTTTTTCCTTGGTTAATAATAATCATTTGTGGGAGATTTTTGGATTACCATTGATTTTTTTTTTCAAACAAAGAACTTGGTTTGCACGAAATTATATGTAGAATAGCTGCATTTTGTGGTTTTGTTTTCAAACAAATATTGAGTTGGGAAAATTATAGAAGAATTCATTAAGAATTTGAAGAAGTGGATTGTTGTAGATGTAGAAGTTGACATCGACACAAGTTTCCATCTTAGTAACATTGGAATCTAGGTTGGATTTGTCTCTATTCTTGTTTCATTTATCTATTGGATGCAATAGGAATTCATTCTCACTTTGTTATTGCAAGCGATTGATTGTTAATTTTTATGTATGTTGTTCAATGCCAAATTTTCACATTAATTATTCACAAATGTTACACCTAAAATCTTCATTGATTTTTCTTAATAAAATTTAACCTCTTTTATCCCTCATGGAATCAATTTGCTTTAGGTTTGCCCATCTTCCACTCATTGTGACTACATATTACATATGCTCAAATTTAATTTTTTCTAAGTAATTTTTGTGTGGAAATTTCATGTGCTGAAGAAGTCAATTTATAATTGTTGTTGGCAAATGAAATATATAGGAAATTCAATTTAATTGAGTTTGTAGAGTATTTAATTTTTTTTATTTTTCTTTGTATTGATGTGCCTCTCCTCAAAGCACTGCCCCTGTCATGATTGGGTTTGTGAATGGAAATTTCGGGGGGTGCGAATCTGCATTTTGCTTTGCATACAAGTTTGATTTTTCCATGTTGGAGGAACTATCTTTGGTAAAAGTTCAATGCATGTTTTTTTGTGTTAAATTTTGCATTGTAAAGGGAATTCGATGCCCATTGCTTGAATATTTTATTTTATATATTTTATTGTGTGTAATTGGGTGGGGTTGAATGCACCCAACTTGTGCCATGTCTAATTTTTCAAAAACAATGTGATTTGAAATATATATATATATATATGTATAGTCATAAAATTTTACCCCTTGCAATTTCACTTGCATGTTTGCATCCACTTTAGTGTTCATTCCATTTACATATTGAGTAGGCTCATTTTATCCCATACATCATCCTTTTCCTTTCTTAGGATTCTCTAGCACCCCTTTTTGGCAGCTACCCTCGCATGTCAACTTTACATCAAACCTCGTGCTCTTCGTGTTTTTGTCATTTTGTAGTGTTACATGTCCAAACTCTAGCATATTGTGCAAACATCTATGCTAGTGTCCTGTGATGTTTCAAAATTTGAATGACTATTTTTGTGCATCTTTTCCACTTATCGACTAGCTTTGTCGGTGGTAATGGCTAGGGACGTCCAAAAAATGACTCAAGAAGCTTCTTTTCCTTCCTTAAATGTTATTTTTTTGCTTCATTTGAAACTATTATTTTTCTTCTAGCTTCACTCTAGCATTTTTCTAGCTCCATACAACTTATTACAACAGCTTCAAGCTCTTTCAAGCTCTCTTAGCAACACTCATTGTAGCCCTCTTGGCTCTCACATCTTGATCCCTTGCCTTATTATTGTGAGAAGCTTGGGATTCCATATCCTTTATCCATTGCATATTTTACTTCATGATACAAGTTCTCCTCCTTGAGTAGGGATTTCTTTTATAATCTCTTTTGTGCTACGAGCTCTCCTCCTCAAGTGGGGTTTTATTTTATCACTCTTACTTTGTGGTGTGGGTTCTACTCTGAAGTTGGTTTTTATTTCACCATATGCTCTATTTACACTCCTTTCCAAACTTGGTTGCTCGTTGAGGTGGGAACACCAAAAAAAGGGTTTGACTGAGGCAAACCCTTATACAGTCCCAACAAATTTCTCTCTCACTTGTGTGCATGTATTGAAGACATTCTCATGCTAGAGGCTTCATCACTTGTATGGTTGTAAGAATTTCCTTTCCACTTCTTATTCTCTTTATCTATTTCACCTTATTTCAACTTTATCACTTTCTATCATTTTCCTACATTCTAGAAGTTCTCAAAAATTAGAGTAGAAGTAGCCACTTTACTAGTTTTTATGATATACTTGTTTTTTTGTTTTGTACGAGATGCCAACGTGCCACGGGGATGATAGTGCGTCACATTGTTGTCTGTATTTTGCATTGACGTCCTTTGGCTGAGAGCTTGTTGGTTTATCCAAATAATCTCTATGACCTTCTCTTTTTTATTTTGGAACTCTCACTGTTGTTCTTTGAGGTAGTTTAGGGTAGTTCACCCTATAAGGCTCTCTGAATGAAGAGAACTCGTGAGTAGTGAATCTCCCTTCTCTATAATATATATATGTGTGTGTGTGTGTATATATGTATTTATGTATGTATGTATGGGTTTTCTACATTATGATTTGGTTTTGCTCTGTAATATCTAATTGGTTATGCTATAAACACCATTCTATAGAATGGATTTTCCAAATATATATATATACACATAAATATATATAAATATATATGTATAGATTTGTATATAGATATATATATATATATATATATGCATGCATATTTATATATAGGGAAAGTGCATGGAAATGGGTAACAATTTTGTGGAAAACTTACTTTTTCATCTTGAAATAGCGAAAACGTGAATGTGTTATAGTAAAATGCACCCACGTTATGGCTTGGTAATGACTGAGCCTAGGCTCGGTCATTACCAAGCCTAATGTGGGTGTGTTAAAATGTGAGCGTGTTATAACGCACTCACACTATGGTTTAAATTTAAAAAAATGTGCACATTTTGAGTTAAAAAATGTGCCCATTTTGAGTTCAAAAATTGTGCATTTTTTGAAATAAAAAAAATATTTCCAAAACATGAGCACGTTATAACGCAATCGCGTTTTGGTCTACATTGAAATTTTTTTCTTCTCTTTTTCTTGTCTCTTTCTTATTGTTATCTTTTAGGGAAACTATATACATGAAATAAACATTTAAGTTATAAGTTGACATTTACATATGGAAGTGTACTTTCTTATACTTTAAGTTATATTTCATGTATATAGGCAGGATGTTTGAGAGTAGTTTCAAATCTCTAGGAGTTACAATGAAAATTCTAGTTTTTGGAAGATTTAAAAAAATTTAGACTTAGTCAAATTTCAATAATCAGGATGTCAAATTTTAGTAATCAGCAAGTTGTATCATCTTTCTCTCTCTGTCTCACACAATTTTTATCCCTTATACTCTAGACCTCTCTCAAACACTCTCCCCTTCCCTCTATACTTCTATCTATCTATCCTATCTCTCCCCCTCCATCCCTCCCTCCTTTCCTCCTTCCCTCCTTCCCTTTTTTTCTCTAATTTTATCTATCTCCCCCTCTCTCTCTTCCTTCCTCCCACCCACCTTCCCTCTCTACTTCAATATATCTAACCTATCTCTCTCTACCTCTCTCTCCCCCTCCCTCCTCTCTCTCTTCCTTCATCCCAACCACCTTCCCTCTTTACTTATCTCTAACCTATCCCTCTCTACCTATCTCTCACCCTCCCTCCTCTCTCTCTCAATCTCTCTACCTTCATCCTTCCCTCCTCTCTCTCTCATTCTCTTTATCACACATATCTCCCTCTATCCCTCCCTTCTCCCCTCTCTACTTATATCTCTCTCCCTCCCTCCTCCCCCCTCTCTATCTCTCCCTCCCTATATACTTATCTCTGTAAGTGTGGAATGAGGTAAATAACATAAATACACTTCTTAATACGACATTATATCAAAGATAACTCAATTGAATCAATTCAACAAAGTAATCAAATGAAAGCATCCTATTTCTCTCTATCCTCAAAGATTTATTAAATCACTATTGCTCTCAGATTGTTAAGCACTATGACTATTAAAATGACTATCTGAAGAACGAGATGATACTAAAATGCAATACTAGATTATAACAATGTAAAATAGCATGTATGAAACAGATAATTGCAGCTACAAGAGGCAGCCATTGATGTAAAGCTTGATTGTTGAATTGCTTGAATGTTGATGCTTGATACTTGATGCCTGGATTCCTGTAGAGTAAGAGTGTAAAAGCTTGATTATCTCCCTCCTTTTCTTGGTTCAATGAGGCTTTATTTATAGATTTCCTGGCTATAGAAATGCACAGGGAAAGCTTTGAGAGGCTTGGATTCAATCTAGAGGATTGAATGGTGAGAGATTGTATCTACCCATGAAAACACTAGGCAAGAGAAGAGGAAAGATTGATGGAAGAAGATTGAGAGATCAAATTCCAAATTTGTCTCCAATTTGTCTCCAAAACTTCTCGTGAAGTTTCAAAGCATTAATTGTGACAAATTTAGACATAGATTAGACATAGGAAATCTAATTCATTTTTGAGGAAATGTAGATTGGAATATTCCTTTATGCTTAATTCAAATATTTTGATTTATTTAAACTAGGAAAGGGAGATAAATAGTTTAATAACACAAACTATAGGATAGTCGTTTATTAAATTAAATAGAGGAACATGGTAATTAATAAATAAAGTGTTTTGTCTTTATTTAATTAATTCGAGAATGATGTGATAGATTGAAATAGGGATTTGATAATTAAATCGAACAAAGTATTTAATTTTGTTTATTTAATTAAGATGAATTTGAAAGTGAACTATATTAAATAAATATTTCTATTTATTTAAACAGTAGAAGAAATAGAATAATTAATCAAATAATGTGTATTTAATTAATCGGATGCTCCAGACCAATTTTAGGTGTATACATTTTGCCCCTCTTCGAAGTGATGTGTTTACGCATTGATTCGAAGAAAATATTTTGCTGCTACTGCCAGGATCGATGATATGAAAAAAATAATTCTGTATGCCCTAGACATGCCCCAAACATTGATTTTCAGATGATTGATGATAATATGCCCCCTTGGGAGATAAATAAATGATTTGATGATTTTTTTTTTTTAGAATTTTAGATTTTATTTTTAAATTTTTTTTAGATGATTTGATGATGATATGATGAAGAAATAATTTATCTCCCGACAATGATGAAGAAATATAGCCTACAGATGATAATATGTTGCCCTGCCTTACCTCCTTGTGTTTGATGATTTTTCAATCTTGTTCGCCTTTGATTTGATATTGATTGTTGATCCTGATAGATTAGAAGATTATTGATCTCATGATAGGTGAGATTCAATGATTGATTGATTGATTAACCTCATGATAGGTGAGGATCAAGGATAGATTGATGATTGACCTCATGATAGGCGAGGATCAATGATAGATTGATGATTGACCTCATGATAGGTGAGGATCAATGATAGATTGACTGATTGACCTCATGATAGGTGAGGATCAATGATAGATTGATTGATTGACCTCATGATAGGCGAGGATAGATGATAGATTGATGATTGACCTCATGATAGGCGAGGATCAATGATAGATTGACTGATTGAACTCATGATAGGCGAGGATCAATGATAGATTGATTGATTGACCTCATGATAGGCGAGGATCAATGATAGATTGATTGATTGACCTCATGATAGGTGAGGATCAATGATAGATTGATTGATTGACCTCATGATAGGTGAGGTTTAATGATAGTCACTTATAAGATTTGATCAAAGTCTCACCAGAGCTGATTAGATTGATAGGCTGATTGATTTTTGATTGATTATAGGAGGATTTTAGAGTTTTTTCCAAATATGTGGGACATGATTCTACATCTAGCGCAGGCTGATATAGATATCATTAATCGATGTGAAAAATCTATAAATGCAGATGTAAAACTAATATGAATGCAGTCTAATTTTATCATGCAACTATATGCAAACTAGATGTCATTTTAATAGTCTTTTTGTGCTTGGTATCATCATAGAGCTTTATTGAATGTTGAAAGTCAATACAAGCATCAATGGTTGTGTTAATCCAATGACGACCTGAGTATTACTTTCATGATTTTTGATATTGCAATTGAACACAAGCATCGAGGTATAATTGAACTGAAATGACATGAGCATTCATTGCATAAACAGGCAAAGATTATCATTTGAGTGTGTGAATTCTGAATGTCATCGTTGATACATTTGCATAGCACATCCCCCGACAATTCACACATTTATATGATTATCACACATACAACAGACAATAAAAATATCATTCTTTTTCCTTGTTCCTCTAGTTCAATACATCATTGAGTCACTCTAAAGAAATGATAATCAAAAAGTATAATTTATCCATTGTTCACTTAGAGCATTTCATTCATTTATCAGATTCGAGATCATCCATCCTGATTTTGACATGTTTTTGGATTTTCGAGATTTTTGACCAAAGACCTAACCTACCAACCTATCTTAGGGGTCTCGGGGGCTGATTTAAGATTAGTCTTGCCTACGTTACACACGCAGAGACCACGTAGTTCGACTGACACAGACCTATGCTTTTTTTTATTTTGCCTTTTCAGAGTTTCCTATTTGACATGTTTTTGGATTTTTGACTGAATTTTGACATTTGTTTGGATTTTTTTGATTGATTTTTTACATGTTTTTGGATTTTTGACTGATTTTTGACATGTTTTTGGAGTTTTGACTGAATTTTGGCATTTGTTTGGATTTTTTTGACTGATTTTTGACATGTTTTTTGGATTTTTGATATGATAGGAATGTTCGAAGTGTTTTGATGGTAATTGATGTTTGCACTTCGATGATTGTTTTTTTTGTGTTTTTCCTAAGCTCATTTTTTTTATTGCCCCCAATGATTTCAGGATTTTTCCCCCAAGCTAGGGTGAGACATGACCACATTGCAGTGATATGTACTTGAGATCTTATTGCACCTTTTTCAAATTTTATGATTTTTTTGTATTT
>CM021109.1:478154799-478168861 GCA_007115665.2 Sequoiadendron giganteum
AAGAAATACCCAAAACACCAAACACCACATGCATCACCATGCAAGCACATGCAAGTGACATCCAAGCCCTTACAAGTACATGAAACATGCATACATGCACATGCAAACACATGCAAAGTTGGAACTAAGCTTTGATACCAATTTGAAGGGAAATATTGATCTCGAAATGACATTAGAGAACATGTATGCACATATATCATATTTCATTTTATCTCATACAAGTACATACAACTATGTCTTATAGTGGAAATGGACACAGTTTTAATTTCACCCATTCATACTTAGAGCAAAGAAATATAGTTATTTAGATCTATTAACATTTCAGCAACATAACAACATTTATTAGCAATTAAGAAACATAGGAATAGGTAGAAGAAGCAAAACATAGATATATGTGGGGAAAACCCTTCTGAGTAAAAACCCCACACTCCAAAGCATAGAACCATTGTATTATCAGCAAAAAAACTAGTTATGATATAATTGCAATCTCATAGACTTATCATGGATATTGCATCTCCAATTTATATTGAATATTACATATTTTCTTTTTGGAGAAAATCTAGCAGCATAAACCCTACAAAATAGAGATTCTCTCACAACTCCTTTAGAATAACACCTATATATAGAGTAGATAGTAACTAGGATATAATTTTCCATAAACCCACACCCATGCATGAACATGCAATAAAAAAGGTACTACGTGTAAAAGCATGCAACATGCACATGCAAAAGGCACCTATCAAAAATTTGGGCATCCACTTTCGAAGTTTGAATCAACTAGGAATAGAAACATCATCCTTGCACAACTCCAATTGAAAATAAAAACTTACAACCTTTACTTTTCAAATTGGGCACCAAATTCCTCAAAATTCGAAACATTCCATAGTTAACTCAACATGCCTTGACACTTGTCACCACCATGCAACTTTGGGAAGTTTTTACAAACTTCTCTCTCCAAATGAGCACTGAAGTGACAAGTGGTACTATGGTGCACCTCCATGAAGTATGCACAAGAAATAATACTTCCAATAAGTTCCTAGGTGATAAGTGGAACTCTGTTGAGCTCCACATCTTTCATATAGGATATAATACTCCTTAATGGGTCTCACAATGTGCTATGCAACCATTATAGTTGGAAACCCAGGATATGTGATTGTAGTCATAGTATAGGTTAAATACACCAAATCCATATGAATTTAAGAATTATTTAACCCTCTAAGCTACAATCCCATTGGCATGTTCAAAAGCTTCAAAAACTAAGAAACCATTAAACTAAACATGAAATAAACATGAAAGCTTAAAAGAAACCTAATCTATAACATGAAACCTTATACCATTGGGGGAGTGGTATCATATTCTTGTGGAATAATGACCATTTCCCAATCCTTTGGATAATATGAGCGTTTAACCAAACTCTATTGTTGAAAACTAAGCTAAATTTGATAAAATGATGGTATGGGTGGATGAAAAGAATGAAAAAACTTGATAATGGTGCAAGTATGAATAGAGATAGTATTCAGTTGGGAAGCATAACTTTTCTTTGATGGAAGTGGATCCATTCCTCTTCAAATGGTGAGGTATTTATACAAGAGAAAATGAAGAATCAATGGCCAAGATAGAATCAAGGGTGAAGACATTGATCTAGGATTCTCATCAATGGATGAGAATCAAAGATCACATGGATCAAAGAAACCATCAAGGGCTCACAATGATTCAAACAAACACACTTTGTAACAACTTTGAAAGTTTGTTACAAATTTTGTTAGGAAAGAATATTTTGTAAGTGTGGAATGAGGTAAATAACATAAATACACTTCTTAATAAGACATTATATCAATGATTAAACAAATTGAATCAATTAAACAAAGTAATCAATTGAAAGCATCCTATTGCTCTCTATCTCCAAAGATTTATTAAATCTAAATTGCTCTCATATTGTGTAAGCATATAAGGCTGTTAAAATGACTATCTGAAGAACGAGATGATGATAATATAATGCTAAATGATAAATAATGTAAACTAGCATGTATTGATGTGAAACAGATAAATGCAGCTCCAAGAGGCAACCATTGATGTGAAGCTTGATTGTTGAATTTGTTGATACTTGATGCTTGATACTTGATAGCTGGATTCCTGCAAAGTAAGAGTGCAAAAGCTTGATTATCTAGATCCTTTTCTTGGTTCAATGAGGCTTTATTTATAGATTTCCTAGTTGTAGAAATGCACAGGGAAAGCTTTGAGAGGCTTGGATTCAATCTGGAGGATTGAATGGTGAGAGATGGAGGAGATTGAGAGAAAGATGGAGATTGTCTCTACCCATGAAAACACCAAGCAAGAGAAGAGGAAGAAATGATGGAGGAGGATTGAGAGATCAAATTCCAAATTTGTCTCCAATTTGTCTCCAAAACTTCTCGTGAAGTTTCAAAGCATTAATTGTGACAAATTTAGACATAGATTAGACATAGGAAATCTAATTCATTTTTGAGAGAATGTAGATTGGAATATTCTTTTATGCTTAATTCAAATATTTTGATGTATTTAAATTAGGAAAGGGAGATAAATAATTTAATAAAACAAACTATAGGATAGTCGTTTATTAAATTAAATAGAGGAATATGGTAATTAATTAATAAAGTGTTTGACCTTATTTAATTAATTGGAGAATGATGTGATAGATTGAAATAGGGATTTGATAATTAAATCGAACAAAGTATTTAATTTTGTTTATTTAATTAAGATGGATTTGAATGTGAACTATATTAAATAAATATTTCTATTTATTTAAACAGTAGAGGAAATAGAATAATTAATCAAATAATGTGTATTTAATTAATCGAATGCTCCAGACCAATTTTAGGTGTATACATTTTTCCCCTCTTCGAAGTGATGTGTTTACACGTTGCTTCGAAGAATATTTTTGCTACTACTGCTAGATGATATAAAAATATATTTTCGTATGCCCCAGACATGATTTTCAGATGATTGATGATAATATGCCCCCTTGGGAGATAAATTAATGATTTGATGATTTTCTTTTTAGAATTTTAGATTTTTTATTTTTATTTATTTTTAGATGATTTGATGATGATATGATGAAGAAATAATTTATCTCCCGACAATGATGAAGAAATATAGCTTGCAGATGATAAAATGTTGCCCTGCCTTACCTCCTTGTGTTTGATGATTTTTCGATCATGTCAGCCTTTGATTTGATATTGATTGTTGATCCTGATAGATTAGAAGATTATTGATCTCATGATAGGTGAGATTCAATGATTGATTGATTGATTGACCTCATGATAGGTGAGGATCAATGATAGATTGATGATTGACCTCATGATAGGTGAGGATCAATGATAGATTGATTGATTGACCTCATGATAGGTGAGGATCAATGATAGATTGATGATTAACCTCATGATAGGTGAGGATCAATGATAGATTGATGATTGACCTCATGATAGGTGAGGATCAATGATAGATTGATTGATTGACCTCATGATAGGCGAGGATCAATGATAGATTGATGATTAACCTCATGATAGGTGAGGATCAATGATAGATTGATTGATTGACCTCATGATATGCGAGGTTTAATGATAGTCGCTCATGAGATTTGATCGAAGTCTCACCAGAGCCGATGAGATTGATAGGCTACTTGATTTTTGATTGATTATAGGAGGATTTTAGAGTTTTTCCCAAAGATGTGGGACATGATTCCGCATCTAGCGCAGGCTGATATAGATATCATTAATCGGTGTGAAAAATCTATAATGCAGATGCAAAACTAATATGAATGCAGTCTATTTTTATCATGCAACTATATGTAAACTATTGTCATTTTAACAGCACTTTTGTGCTTTTTTGTCATCATAGAGTTTTATTGGATGTTGAAAGTGAGTACAAGCATCAATGGTATATGTTAGACCAATGATGACCTGAGTACTACTTTCATGATTTTTGATATTACAAGCGAACACAAGCATCGAGGTATGATTTAACTGAGATGACCTGAGCATTCAT
Organism: Sequoiadendron giganteum; assembly: GCA_007115665.2. NCBI lineage: Eukaryota > Viridiplantae > Streptophyta > Pinopsida > Cupressales > Cupressaceae > Sequoiadendron > Sequoiadendron giganteum. The sequence goes on from CM021109.1 coordinate 478,158,823, forward strand.
TGCGTAAACAGGTAGTGATTAATCATTTCAATGTGTGAATTGTGAATGTCATCGATGATACATTTGCATAGCACATCCCTCAATAATTCATACATTCATATGATTAACTTATAGACAGCAGACAATAAAAATATCATTCTCCTTCCTTGCTTCTCTAGTCCAATACATCATCGAGTTGCTCCAAAGAAATGATAACAATGATCAAAATGCAACATGTTCAACCTTTTCTTAAAGTATTTCAATCATTATTCAAATTAGATCATCCATCCTAATTTTGTGATATTTTCGAGATTTTTGACTGAATTTTTGACATGTTTTTGGAGTTTTGATTGATTTTTTGACATGTTTTTGGAATTTTTTGATTGATTTTTGACATGTTTTTGGATTTTTGACTGATTTTTGACATGTTTTTGGAGTTTTGACTGAATTTTGACATTTGTTTGGATTTTTTTGGCTGATTTTTGACATTTGTTTGGATTTTTGATATGATATGAATGTTCGAAGTGTTTTGATGGTGATTGATGTTTGCACTTCGATCATTGTTTTTGTTGTGTTTTTCCTAAGCTCATTGTTTTATTGCCCCCAATGATTTCAGTATTTTTCCCCCAAGCTAGGGTGAGACATGACCACATTGCAGTGATATGTACTTGAGATCTTATTGCACCTTTTTCAAATTTTATGATTTTTTTGTATTTTTGAGGATATTTGAAGATGAAATGAGATGATATGGATGCCCCACAATAGGGTTAATGCAACCATGGAAAATTGATAGATCAAAATGAAAGTTTCACTACAAAACATGTCACACAAGCAACATATCTCTTGTTGAAAGATGATAATGGTATGATTGATTAAGATGCTAGGAATGATCGATTCCATAAGATATGATGATGATAATATTGATGATTGATGATGATTGATTGACAAAAGATATGAGGATTGGATAATGTTTTGTAGCTAGGCTTAAATATGATTTGTATGATAAGATTCGAGGTTGCAAATGGACATGATGACATGAATTTTGATAAGCTAGAAGATATGGAATGGAAGAAAGAGAGGATAAAAATGATGAATGGAGATGATCTAGATTAAATAGATAAGATATAGACACAAGGCCCAAGTATTTTGCTCCTATTCCTCATTAAGACCAAGGAAAGGAAGAAAGGATGTATTTAGTAAGAATGATGGAATATGGATAAGATAAAAGATATGGTATGGAAGATATAGATAAAGCGTATAGGATAAGATATATGATTTTCAAGAAGATCCTTAACCTTGTCAAGATCAAAGGTGGAAATGTAAGGAATGAACATAGAAAGGATAATGACCATGAATGATAAGATGGATGAAACTTGTACCTAAGTGTAGAGTGCAAGAGGAATATGGAAGATAGGATATGGATGATAGGGAAATGGAGGAAGGACTTAAGCATCAAGTTTCACAACAAAATATCCCTTTAATAAACCATGGGAATGGGAATTAGACTCCTAAATTTTGGTAGATTAATGATATGATGGAAGAATCTAAGGACTTATCCAAAGGTTTGGATTAAAGGAGAATGATGGGGGATGAATGTTGGATAATGGATAGGAGGTTGGAAGGCTTGTTGATGGATAGATGGAAAGGATGGAAAGATCGACATTGGCACACACCTTGAAGGGTGGTGGAGTGATAGAGGAAAAATGGATTTGGAAGGTGATAGGTTATTAGATGGAAAATTGGAGGAAGCTTTTGGATTAGCAAATTTGGATGCCAATTCATATTTTATTGCTTCTATGAGACTTTTAGGAATCCACATGATTTTTGACTTTGATTTTTTCTTTGTGGGCCTTTGCGGCCTTTCACATTTTTCCTTTTGATTTATGGACCTTTGTGGTCTTTGAAAATTTCCTTTTTGCTTTGATGTGCCTTTTTGGCCTTTTGAAATTTTATTTTGAATTATTTACCTTTGTGGTCTTTGATATTTTTTCTTTGATGGGCCTTTGTGACCTTTTGAAAATTTCTTTTGATTTTGGATCAATTTTTCTTTCATTTTTGCATGTCTCTTCGAGGAGACATGTTGATCCTTTGATACATGCGGATTTTGATATAGAAGCTTTTGATATTTGGCATCCAAATTTCTTCCAAGAGTAATGGGAGAGGTGGATTGAGATGAATGATATGGAGGTATTATGGAGGAGTTAACATGGGTAGAATTTTGAAAGGGCATCAAGGATGTGTGCCTTTGTTGTTCTTGAGAAATAGGATATGGACCTAGGATAGAGGGAAGGTTTGATGGACTAGGTTGAGGACCTAGGATAGATGGTATATTTGGTGGATTAGGATGAGGACCTAAGATAGATGGTAGGTTTGATGAACTAGGACACTTAGGTGTATAACCAAGGCCATGGTGATATGGGTTTCTTTGAACAAAAAGGGGTTCTAGGATACCTTATTCATGAAGGCCTAATCCTTTTCCTTTATAATTCATACTTTGACACATTTGTTTACCAATGGGATATGTATTGTTTGTGAAACAAGATGCGAGTCCATTTTGGGGAGGATATGATATGGATGAGAGAATAGGTGTTGGAAGTAAACCAGAATGGATAAAGGTGGAGGATCCCAATTTATAGGTGTGGGGTTCATGGATAGGTTGAATAGGTGTGATAGGATCTTGACATGGGGATGATGGGGTGTTTTGATCTTGACTTGGAAAAGTATCATGAGGTGGTATGAAAGGCATATCTTGATCATGAGAAGAATAAACATATTCATGGGATGAAAGGGTATCATTGAATGGAAGCATATCTTGACGTTGATGAGGAAGGGAATCATGAGATTGTGTAGAAAGCATGTCTTGATCATCAGTTGGTAAGACATCATTAGATAGGATGGAATAACTATCATGCTTTTGTGATGAAATAGAATCATGAGATGATATGGATTGATGAGATGATGTGTAAGAAGAACCTAGAAGGATACTTGTCTCTTGAGATGGAAGGGAATTATTTTGGATGAAAAGTGAAAGGAGGGGATCATCATAAGATTCTTGAGAAATGGGATCTTGATCAAAGATTGGAAGAATTTGTGAAATTTTGATATCATTGGATGGAGTGGAAAGAATATTTTGATCTTGATGTATAGGGGAATCTATGCTAGCATGATTTGGATTGAGAGATTGACATGAATCATTGGATGTTGAAGATATGATAGAAGAGGATGATTGGATGAATTTGTTAGCTTGAGTGAAAGAATCTTGAGGTTTATTTTGGCTTATTGTGGATGGAGATAAATGCATCACATGATAGCATTTCTCAATATCATTTGTCTTTGAGGATTTAGATTTTGGCTTATGGATCTTTTGTAAAAATCCAAAGACATCAAACTTGGATGATGTAGTTGTTGGTGGAGAGGGTGTCATGTCAAGATTTTTGTTAGAGGAATAAGCACAAATTTCTAACAACAAATATCTCTTTGTGGTTCTTTCCCTTTGCACATCCCAGATTTGTTGTTGAAGTTTTTTCATTTGATGAGTTAGAGCATTCAATTGATTCTCATCTATTTTGGCCATGGTGGTTTGAGTTTCAATTTCCTGTTCTTTGGATATTTAGTGTTCGTGACCTTGTTAAAATGGACATACGAACATTATTGTTTCCAATAAAATTTTGATCTTAGTTTGGTAAAGTGTCAAGGATATTAACTTAAGTCAAATAGAATGATAGATTCTATTGATTAGACTAAGTTGATAAGTTTGATTATAGGGTTTCGTTTCTTTGATTTAGGATGACTAATCCTGAAACTTAACTTACTAATCAAAAGTGTTTGATTGAGAAATAATGTGTATTTAATTAATTGGATGCTCCAGACCAATTTTAGGTGTATATAATCTCTACTTCTCTCCATCTCTACCTCTCTCTCCCTCATTCTCTCTCACTCTCTCTCCCTCTCCCTCTCTCCTCTCTCTTAATATCCCAACCTTCCTCCTTCCCTTTGTGTTTCTCTCTCTCACACACTCTCTCCCTCCCCCATATCTCTCTTTGGTTTAGGCTTTATGGTTTAGGGTTTAGGGTTTAGGGTTTAGTGTTTAGGGTTTAGGCTTTATGGTTTATGGTTTAGGCTTTAGGTCCAAACCCCTCTCTCTCCCCCTCTCTCTTAGGTTTATCCCTCCTTCTATCCCTCCCACCCCTCTCTCTTAATTAGGTATATCTATCACTCCCTCTATCTCTCTCTCTTAGGTATCTCCCTCCTAGGCCCCCTCTCCCTCTCTCAGGTCTCTCCCTCCCACCCTAACAAGATAACACACACACACACACCCACTCAAGTCTCTCCCTCCCACCCCCTTCCCCTCTTCTCAAGTATCTCCCTCCCACCCTAACTGGAGAACACACCTTTTATTTGTCTCTCTCTAAGGTCTCTCCCTCACCACCCTCTCTCTATCTCTCTCCCTCTCCCACTCCCACTCCCACTTCTTCTCTCTTAGTTCTCTCCCTCCCACCCCATCTCCCTCTCTCAGGTCTCTCCCTCCCATCCTAGCTATAGAATCTATCTCTCTTCCTCTTAGCCCCTATATCTTAGGTATCTCTTTGCAACCCCCTCTCCCTCTCCTAACCCCTCTCCCTCTCTCAATTTTCTCCCTCCCACCCTAATGAGAGAACTCTCTCTCTCAAGTCTATCCATCCCACCCTAACTAGAGAAATCTCTCTCTCTCTCCCTCCTATCTCCCTCTCTGCCTCTCCCTCTCTCTCCCTCTCTCCCTCTCTCTTAGGTATATCCCTCCCACCCCTCCCTCTCTCTAAATTTATATCCCTCCCAACCCCTTCCCTTCTCTCAAGTCTCTCCCTCCTACTCCACCTCTCTCTCAAGTCTCTCCCTCCCACCCCCTCCCCCTCTCTCAATTCTCTCTCCCCATGCTAAATAGAGATCAAACACACACACACATACTCTCTCTCTCTCTGGTTTCTCCCTCACACCCCCTCAATCTCTATCCATCTCTATCCATCTCTATATCTCTCTCTCTCTATCTATCTATCTCCCACTCCCTATTTTCCCCTCTCCCTCTCTCTTCTTCCCACCCCGTCTCCATATCGCAGGTCTCTCCCTCCCACCCTAACTAGAGAAATCTCTCTCTCCCCTATCTCTCAAGTTTCTCTCTCCCACCCCCTCTCCCTCTCCCAAGTATCTCACTCCCACCCTAACTAGAGAAAACCATCTCTCTCTCTTTGGTCTACCTCTCCCACCCCCTCTCCCTCTCTTAAGTCTCTCACTCCCAACCTAACTACATAAATCTCTCCCCCCCCCTTCTCTCTCCATCTCTACCTCTCTTTCAACTCTATCCCTCCCACCCCTCCCCCTATCTCAAGTCTCTCCCTCCCACCGTAAGTAGATAAAACACAATCTCTCTCATGTCTCCCCATCCCACCCCTCCCCCTCTTCTCAAATTTCCCTCCCACCCTAACTAGATAACTCTCTCTCTACCCTTTATCTCTCTCCCACTCATACCTCTCTCTCTCTCTCAAGTCTCTACCTCCCACTCCCTCTCCATCTCTCAAGTCTCTTACTCTCACTCACTCCCTCTATATATCTCTCCTCTACCCTTAAAATTAAACCCTAAATCTTTAACCCTTAAACCCTAAACCCTTAAAACCTCTACTCTTAACCCTCTACCCTTTATCTCTATGAAGTCTCTCCCTCCTACCCACTCTCCCTCTATCAAGTCTCTCTCCCACTCACTCCCTCTCTCTCAAGTCTCTACCTCCCACCCCCTCTCCCTCTATCCCTCTCCCCTCAACCCATAACCCTCTACCTAGACCCCTAACCCTTAAACGCGAAACCCTCTACTCTTAACCCTCTATCTCTCTCAATTATCTACCTCCTACCCCCTCTTTCTCTCTCAAGTCTCTCACTCACTCACTCCTTCTACCTCTCTCCCCTCTAACCCTAACCCTCAACTCTCTACCCTTAAACCTTAAAACCCTCTACCCTAGCTTGCTAATTCAGTGAAATTTGGAATTTAGTTTGAGGTATAAGTTTGAGGGTATAGGTTGAAGGATTAGGATTGAGTGTCCAATATATATGGTAGAGGGTAGAGGGTAGAGGGTTGAGGGTCCAATATATATGGTAGAGGGTAGAGGGTAGAGGGTAGAGGGTTGAGGGTTGAGGGTTTAAGGGTTGAGGATTCAGGGATTAGGGTAGAAATTTTACTTGAGTTTAAGGGTTTAAGGGTTAAGGTTATAGGTTTGAGGGTATAAGGTATTGGGTTGAGGGTAGAGAGTAAGTGTTTAATGTTTTAGGAGTGAGTGTTTAAGGTTTTAAGGGTTGAGGGTATAGGGTTAAGGGAGCAGGGGAGAGAGGGAGGGATGGAGGAATCGAGATATGGAGGGAGAAGTGAGATATAGAGAAGTAGAGAAGAGGAGGGGGGATAGAGATAGATGAGGGTTGAAGATCCAATATATAAGGTAGATGGCTAAGGGTAGAGGGGAGAGAGATAGAGGGAGTGAGTGAGTGAGAGAAACTTGAGAGAGGGAGAGGGGGTAGGAGGGAGAGAATTGAGAAAGAGAGGGAGGGGGGTTAAGGGTAGGGGTAGAGGGTTTAAGGGTTTAGGGTTTAAGGTTTAAGGGTTAAAGGTTTATGGTTAAGGGTAGAGGGGAGAGAGATAGAGGGAGTGACTAAGAAAGAGAGACACCTAAGAGAGGGAGAGGAGGTAGGAGGGATAGGGTTTAAAGAGAGAGCGAGAGAGTGGGAGAGAGATAGAGGGAGGGAGGGTTAAGGGTAGAGGGTAGAGGGTAGAGAGTTTAAGGGTTAAGGGTAGAGAGTTTTAGTGGTAGAGAGTCTCTGTTACTCCCTCTATCTCTTTCCCCTCTAACCTTAACCCTAAACCCTAAACCCTTAACCCTTAAACACTAAAACCTTAAACCCTCTACCCTCTATCCTCTACCCTCCCTCCCTCTATCTCCCACTCCTTCCCTCTCTCTCTCTCTCTCTCTCTCAATTCTCTCCCTCATATTGCATCTCCCTATCTTAGGTCTCTCTCTCACTCACTCCCTCTATCTCTCTCCCCTCTACCCCTAACCCTAAACCTTAAACCCTCTACCCTCTATGCTCTACCCATAAACCTACCTCCCTCTATCTCTCTCCCACTCCCTCACTCCATTTATATCTCTCAAACCTCTCCCTCCTAAACCCTCTCCCTCTCTTAGGGATCTCTCTCAATCACTCCATCTATCTCTCTCCCTTCACCAAATTGGAAAACAAGTGGGCCCACTAGCTTGCCAATGTAGTGAAATTGGAAATGTAGTGGCCTATTTAAAAAAATGGGTCCAATTCTTGGACCCATTTTCTCAAACATGCAAGTTAGGTTGCCAATTCAGTGAAATTGGCAATGTAGTGGCCTGTTTGAAAAAAATGGGTCCAAGAAATGGGGTCTCCTGGTGATGTAAATCACCGAGAGACCCCATTTCTTGGACTTGTTTTTTCAAATAGGACAAGTTACATTGCCAGTTTAGTGAAATTGAAAAATATAGTGGCCTGTTTGAAAAAATGGGTCCAAGAAATTAGTACATCATCGAGAGACCCCATTTTTTCAAACAGGAAAGTTAGGTTGCCAATTTCACCAAATTGCCAAGCTAGTGAGCCCACTAGCTTGCCAATTCAGTGAAATTGGCAATGTAGTGATCTATTTGAAAAAATGGGTCCAAGAAATGGGATCTCTCAGTGATGTAAATCATGGGGAGACCTCATTTCCGGAACCCATTTCTTCAAACAGAACAAGTTAGGTTGCCAATTTAGTGAAATTGGAAATGTAGTGGCCTGTTTGAAAAATGGGTCCAAGAAATGGGGTCTCTCGTTGTTGTAAATCATTGAAAGACCCCATTTCTTGGACCCATTTTTTCAAATAGGCAAGTTAGGTTCCCAATTCAGTGAATTTGGAAATGTAGCGGCCTGTTTGACAAAATGGGTCCAAGAAATGGGGTCTCTTGATGATTTATATCACCGAGAGACCCCATTTCCTGGACCCATTTTTTCAAACAAGACAAGTTAGGTTTCCAACTTATTGAAATTGGAAATGTAGTGGCTTGTTTGAAAAAATGGGTCCAGGAAATGGGGTCTCTCAACACCGAGAGACCCATTTCTTGGACCCATTTTTTTCAAACAGGAAAGTTAGGTTGCCAATTCAATGAAATTGGCAATGTAGTGGCCTATTTGAAAAAAATGGGTCCAAGAAATGGGTCTCCCAGTGATGTAAATCACCGGGAGACCCCATTTATTGGACCCATTTTTTTCAAACAAGACAAGTTAGGTTGCCAATCTAGTGAAATTGAAAATGTAGTGGTCTGTTTGAAAAAATGGGTGCAAGAAATGGGGTCTCTCGGTGATGTAAACATTATCCCTAAACCCTAAACCATAAACATTATTCCTGAACCCTTAACCCTATAATTAAATGCTAAATCCTACATTAAACCTTGTACCCTAAACCTTGAATCCTAAAACCTCAACCCTAAACCCAATACCCTCAACCCTATAACGAATATTCTAAACCCTAATCCCTATACTCTATATAGTTAACCCTACACACCCAACCTTGAACACTGTACCTCAACCCTACACCTTCAACCCTCATCCTTATACCCTATACCCTTAAACTTATAACTTAAGCCCTAAATATCATCCCCCAACCCTATACTTAAACCCTAAATCCTACATTCAACATTGTACACTAAAACCTAAACCCTAAACCTCAATCTGAAACCCAATACCCTCAACCCTATACCCATTATTCTAAACCATAATCCCTATACCCTATACACTTAGCCCTATACCCATTATTATAAACCCTAATCCCTATGCCCTATACAATTAGCCCTATACCCTCAACCTTGAAGACTATCCCTCAACCCTATAGCTTTAACCCTAAACACTACACCCTCAAGCCTCATCTCTTTACCTTACACCCTCAACCTTATACCCTAAGCCATAAACATTATCCCTCAACCCTATACTTAAATGGAAAACCCTACAATCTCAAGTCTTAACCCTATAACTTATACCCTTAACCCTACACTCTAAACCCTAATCCCTATACCCTATACACTTGACCTCATACCCTCAACCCTAAACATTATACCTCAACCCTCAACCCTTAAACTTGTACATAAATCCTAAAACATAAACCATCAACCCTAACCTAATATCCTCAACCCAATACACTCAACTATATACCAAATATCCTAAACCATAATCCATATACCCTGTACACTTAACCTTATACCCTCAACCCTAAACTCTATCCCTCAACCTTCAACCTTATACCTTAAACCCTAAACCCTCATCCCTCATCCCTATGCCATATACCCTCAACTTTATACCTAATATCCTAAACCCTAAACCCTATTCCCTATACACTTAACCCTAAAACCTCAACCCTATACCTTAAACACTAAAATTTACACCCTCAACCCTCATAGGGGGAGGGAGGGATTGGGGAGAGAGAGAGTTTGGGAGGGAAAGAGGAGATAAAGAAAAGTAGAGAGGGAAGGATAGGTAGAGAGAAATGAGATATAAAGAGTAGATAAGGAAGGAAAAATGGAGGGAGGGGTATGGAGGGAGGTGAGAGCGAGGTGAGATAAAGAGAAATATAGAGAGTGTGGTAGGGAGTGATAGAGGGATATGCAGGTAGAAAGGGATAGGTGAGATAGAGGGAAGGAGGGAGGGTGGGTGAGAGAGGGGAGGAAGGGAGAGGTAAAGAGGGATATGTGAGATAAAGATAAGTAGAGAGAGAATGGTGACATATAGAGAAGGATAGAGTTATAGAGAGGGAAAGAGAGAATGGTGAGATAGAGAGGAGAGAGTGAGAGAGAAAGAGGGTGAGGGAGGAGTGAAAGAGTGTGAGAGAGATAGGGAGAGGGAGGGAGAGGAGAGATAGAGAGTAGATAGGGGAAAATGTAGGGAGAGATACATCTAGTGAGAGAGAGAGAGGGCTATGGGAGATAAAGAAAATTAGAGAAAGACAAAGAGGTAGAGATAAGTAGAGAGAGAATAAGGGAGGGAGAGAATAGATATA